>PVKM010001208.1:0-82808 GCA_004027735.1 Carollia perspicillata | reverse complement strand
CTTCCCTGTTTCTTAAACACATACTCTTCACTAGGCTCTGTGTTATATCATTTCTTTAAATTTTGTAGCATAATGCCTGCATCAACCCTACCTGAAACTGTTATTTTTATCATCCCCATTTGTCATATGAGTAACAAGTTGACTACAGTTATAAAGTTGTATATTTTTGAGCCAGGTACCCAACCCAGGCAATCAGTGTGATACAGTTGGGGGATTGTCAAATAATCAGCCTGATGCTGATGAGCAGCATGTTGAGAATTAATGGGAAATAGCAGAACCAGTTAAGTGCAGCTTTGAAAACCAGGCAGAGTGAACTAAAATTTACAGAATTGGAAACAAGGGGCCATTGTAGGAATTAGTGAGACAAGTCTTATATGAGGACTGACTGCAATATTTGGGAACAACACATGGTGTCTGTTACCTGGGTATTTTGCAGATAACTGTCACCCTGCAGAAGGCATGCCTCATTACATTTGCAAGATGTACATTTTTATCACTTAAAAACAAAAGCAGTGACACAGAATCATCCACTAGAATAAAATTCACGTTGTGATGTTGGTCTTCTCACTGTGAAGAGTTTAATGTACAATGTCACTGTTATTGAAAGTTTTCCCTGAAAACTGGCTGCCTTCTCTCAACACCATGTGTGTTGTGTGAATCAAGCCATCTTCTTGGTGGTTTACTTGACAGTTCAAAATACTTTCTATCAAAATTATTATGTGCTTTTGTATTACAACTGTAGTAAATTAGTCTCTGTATGTGCATGCCTATATAATATACATTATGTAGGTAAATATATATGGCCACATCCTATATATAAACAGTTTATCTTTTATAATCATTATATTTAATTATATAGTGTAAATTATGTGTTTATATAACTTACACCTTTTAAAATAAGCTTTACAGAGATACAAAAATGTAGCTTAAAGCCTCAATATACACTTTCTAAAAAGAGCTCTTCATATCATAATTAAATTATTGGGTGATCTTTAAGATTTACTTTTATAATTTTAAATGCCTTGTGAATATATTTGAAAGCACTATTTTGTTCATCCGTTTGAAGGATCTAGGCAAGTGAATGGATATACTAGTTAAGTAAATAATTTTGAGAGCGATAGTTTATTTTTCAAAATAAAAAAATTTAACAGAATGATTTTAAAGGCATGATATGAAGATCCTGGAAGTCAGTTTCACTTGTGTCACCTACCGTCCATTAGATCCGACTAGGTTGTCAAAAACTAAATGGCTGGTGGAACAGAGAAGATCCACTCTTACGGATCCTATTGTATCTTAGATTCTTATAATTCTGATCATAAGATACTGGATTTAATATCTTGTACATACATTTAAACACAACTTTATGGTATGGTAGCTCACATCTGCTAAACATATTTGGCAATATCATAAAGGAACAGCAGAGAAATCAGGTTTCTCCCCACTCTGCCATTTATTAGCTATATGGATTTGACTTCTACAATTTCCAGTATTTTCACAGTACTATTTTGTGTGTAACATATAACACAGTATGCCTACAGTTACTGAAAGTGGTTTTTAATAAATATTTCCTCCATTTACGCAATTATTTTATTTATCATTATCAACACACACGCACAAGCTAAAGCGTAATTACTAACATTTCCTGAGCACTGCTTGTGTGCCAGCAGTGTGTAAATTCATCCCATGCATAATCTTATCTAATCCTGTTCTATATATTAGGCCCTACTTTTTCTCTTGCTTTACAACTCAGAGAGCCAAATCTGTTTTTTTCCCACTTCACTCTTCATTTGAATTCATCATTCTGTATTTTAGGCCCATTAAATATGTAAAAATGTTAGAGATGTGTGTGCGTGTATATATATGTGTGTGTGTGTGTATTATTTTTAGTCAAATGAAATGCAATCATTACTTAATATGTCCATAAATAAAATACTAATATTACATTGGGTTTGAAATAAAGACAAGTGTGTCCATGATTAAGAAGACATTTGTGAAATATTGATAGTGAGGAAAAAACAAAAATATTACATATTTAGGAAATCCAAGAAGATATGCTTAGGTGGCATGTAGTTGATCATTCTCATTCAGCGTATATAAAATTGGAGTATTTACAAGGGCAAAACTGGAATTGAATGAGCCAGGTCCAAAACCAGATGGCAAGAAAAAGTTTCAAGCTGTTTCATTTGGAAATTGATTTTAAGATTTCCACGTGCTGCATTACATTATAAGTTCAAATTAATTTTAAACTTTTAATTTTTCGTATATAACTTTATGATGCCTAGTACATGTTTGTTGTCTGTCTTGTTGCCAGTGAATCTAAAATCAGCACCAAACAGCTTTCCACTCTACAATAAATGCACACGAAATAGCACTTAACTGTGTGCGTTTTGTACTCCTCTCAATAAAAGTTTTATGAGACAAGAAGGTTTTTCTACTTTAGGGTCGTTGTTAGTCTGAATAATACATAAACATGGAGGAATAGAAGTTCTACTGAGGATCGCAACATAGCTTTAATAAAATTATCTGTCATTATCGTAATTGATGAATTTGTTCTACCATTAAACTCCATATCATACTAAACATGTCTTATGGTTTATTCCTCCCATCAGAACATAATTTAAAGGGAGAAACTGAAGGAGAAAACATGGGTAGTATTTTGAGGTGTTCAAAGTCAAACACTAGGAAGAAAAAAAGAGAAATTATTTAGCCTCAAAAACCACAAGGGATAGGTAAAATGCTACTAAGACATGGCACAATGCTCTTCTTGAACTGAAGCTACCTGTTTGGTTTTTTCCCACTCAGGACTCAGTTCAGAGAGTTGCTTATGTATACCTTAAATTCATTATTTAAAAAAAGGTGCAACTATTAAATGGGTGCTTTCTAAATGTCACTGTAAATGAGTATGATTGGAAATTAGATAGAGCAGAAAAATAAATGGGATTCTAAAGTACATGAAAATAAGAGTCTTTAATTAATAAAATAAAGTTTGTTTGATTTCAAGTGAGACCTTTCTTCTTCCAAAATGTTCTCCCCTCCCCCCTCCATCTATTGGAGAAGAAAAAGAATACACTTGCAAATGTAATTTTTCTGTTATCTGCTATGGTCTGAGAATGTGGTTTTCTGATAAATGAATTTTTAATGTGAATAGAAATATCACAAAAGACCAAGTCTATGAAATAACCTCAGTATACTCTTAAATACAACATTTTATTTAGAATTATACTGCAAACTCTTGTATATTTTTATATTTTAGGATATATCACAGTGGCTCAAGGTCTTTGTTGTGAATATCAACTATTATGGCATTAAAGCCAAAAAGAAACCAGTTAGCAGAATTTCACAGTCATTATATCATAAACTGAATTTACTGTTTTTTATTTATGCATTTTAGATATGTAAATAATTAATGAAATCATGAATATTTTGAGTAGGAAGTCTGCATATGTCATTCTTTCCCACTATGCCCCTTAGTTTAAATTCAATAGTAATAGAAATACTGCGTTCTAAGTGTGTAGAGTGGCAGGTGTCAGAGTGCAGCAGTAAATGGAGGGTGACTGCAGCCTGGGTGTGATACACCTTTGTCTGTGTGCTAGTCTCCAGGCCAAATCAGCTCATGTTGGGCATTTCTCACCTGCTTATTCATAAATGCCACTTAAGGCACAAAGATGTTATTATAAAAACCTTTTAAAATTATTTGTTTTCATATTGTTAATAATCATGTTCCTATGAAATCATTTAATATTACAACATTTGAGAAGATGTTGGAAAGGAAGCATTATTGTTCCTTGCTCAAAAAGGAATGGCATTAGTTTGAATAACTATGCTAATAAAATCTGTGTGGCTTTAAAGAATGATCAGTCAGAGTATTATTTGGGATTCAATTATCTTGAGGTGAGAATACTGCAGAAAATATATTTCTAACAAGTTGAGAAATGAACACTGAGCCTTTAAATATAATTTCAGAAACATTGGGTAACTGAGAACAAAGCAGGCTGAAAAATATGACAAAATACTTCCATGCTGAAGTTTTGGTGATACTGAATATTTTATTCTGCATTTTCTGGAAATTCCTGATCTTGGCAAATAAGAATTCTTTCTGAGTTTTAGTAGTTATCGTGGCATTTCAGCAGAGGTTAGTTCTTATGTAAATTTAAGGCTCAGATCAATTTATTTTTCATTTAAACAGCAACATATGGTCAATGTAGAAATGCTGGGACTAGGGAGAAAAGCGTTTAAGAGAACCTAAATTACTATAACCCCTCCCCCTAAGAATAATCACTTTAATTTTGCCCCATACTTTTGAATGCCAAGAAAAATATATAAAGTATGTATACACCCACATATGTATAAACATAGTGGTAAACAGGTACATTATATTACGTAATAAAATATATATATCTATTTTAATGCAGAATACACATACAGAATTATTATCTTATATGTATAATTTTATACCATATATTCTTTTACTTAAATTTAGATTTTGTCCAATTTGCAATGTTATTTTGCTGTAAATATCTTTGAGCACTAATCTGATCATTCCCTTGGCAGAGTTTCTAGAAGTAGGGTTATTATCACAAAAAGTATGATTGTTTTAAGGTTATTGATTCATAATGAGGAAGAGTATAGCATGAAGGAGTACAACTTACACACTGCATGAAATTGTATTTGAATGACTAATGAGATGCACTTTTAATAGAATAAAAATATTCTTTTTAATTCTATATGCAAGTACAGTATTCCATTATTTTAAACAAAACATATTTTATTAGTAGGAAGTTTGAATTATATATACATGAATTAGCTATACATAACATATTTTTTTTAATTTCTTTTCAATTTTCTATTAGAAGCACATACTGTTGTTAATTTTCTCTTCTATTTAAGTACATGAAAAACATGTATTTAAATTTAAGAATGATGTTCAGCATTGTCACAATATCATAAAAAGCAGAAATGTGTTGAAAATCATTCCTTGATTCTTCTAACCAGTATTTATATAAATCCTTTATATATTTGAAGTAGATGATGATGGACAGAGCCCAACATGAGAAAAAATCTAGCTTGCATAAACATAAACACTTTAGATTAATTTTGAGTGGCTTAACCATCACTGGCATCATTTTATGTGAAGAACATTCTAATTTAATCAGGAAATGTGATACAAAGGTTAAGAAAAATGTAACTGCATATTTTGGCCATATTCATATAATATACAGATTTTAGAAAAGAAATAGTCTGGATGTCATGCTGCTTGAAACAGTGGAATCAGGAACATATAGATAATAGTGAATAGGGTATTGAAAAGTTTTCAAAACTGTTTTGAATGAAGAATGTCCTAAAAACTATAAGCTGATTAGCCTGAAAAATGAGGAATAAGCTAAATTTTTTCAGAATCACACAGAAGGATAGAGTAAAAACTCGTCTGATATTCAAAGGTAAGGGGAAGAGGTGCCCTAGATACATAAATGTGTGTTGCAAAAGAAAAGAAAGAAGAAAGGAATAAAAAAAGGAAAATAAAATGTAATTAATTGATGCTTTAAGAAGTCTCTTATTTTAGCTCAACATAGAAAATAATGCCCAGAAGATTATAATTATCTGAAAATGGCGGATCTGTCTGTGGATATCCCTACATGTTGTCACTAGAAGTCCGAGGAGAGCATGCAGGGCTACCTGTTAAGAGGGATTATCTCTTTGTTCCCATCCTCTTAGGTTGTATGGTTATAGAATATGAAAATAAAGCATCATTTTGCTGAATATGCTGTTAAATCATTTAAAAATATTCCTCTATGTATTAATTGTAGTAATTGGAAATTTTGCTAACCATTGAACATTATATTTTTAAGTCATTTTGAGATATTTTCTCCAAACTAGTATGTTTTATGCTGTAAAGTGTATGATTTTACTTTAATGAAGTATGCCATTAATGGCCATAGAATACTCCAGACCTCATAAAGAATGGCAATGAGTAAAAGACCCCAAAAGAGGTGACTAAGTAAGAATGTAGATTAGTTTGCCAGAATGTCACAGTTCCCCAAAGTAGAAAGAAGACTCTGCATCAGAGTAAGTCAGTTAACAAATGACACATGCCTAGCACAATGTACTAAACGGGGAGCGTGTAGGTGTGGTAGCTCAATTTCTATTACCTGCAAGCCCCACAGAGTGACACAACAAGATCAGATGATACTGTAGCAAAGGGACCCAGGTATGGTCCCTTTGAAAAAAAGGTCTTGGCATCTTTTAAAGAAAACAGCAATACACTGTTCAGTTACCAAGGGAAATAAGTCCTTGTAGGATAGTCATCTTTTTTCTTTTTCTTTCTTTCTTTTTTTTTTTTGTTGGCACTATTACAAATGTCCCCACCCCACCCCCCGCCCTTGTCTGCCTCCACTCAACTTCTACCCTCCCCCACCTGCTCAGGTTGCTCAAGCCATTGCCACACTGCTGTCTACATCTGTGGATTCTGCAGGCTATGCATACATGTGCTGTGGCCAACCCCTCCACTTCTTTCACCCAGGTCCTCTCTCTCCTCCCCTGTGACACTGTCAGTCTGTTCCACCTGTCTATGCCTCTGTTTCTATCTTGTTCGTCAATTTATTTTGTTCTTTAGGTTACCTGTATGCATGCGATCAATGTAAGATAGTCAGCTTGACCTCCTTTTGCTTATGGAACTTGCTGCAGGAGCAGCTCAGAGTAAGGAGACATTTTGCTTTGCGCTTTGCCAGTCTCAGCAAGGACTACCAAGAAATGGGGTTCATGGTAGACCGTTGTCTAAAAATTAACAGAAACTTTTAATCCAGTAAAACATCAAACAAACAAACAAACAAAAAATTGGAACTTTTCCTCAGGTTAAACCCTTAGTTCCAACTGGGGAGGAAAAAATTTCCACTCTGTAGTTTTTCTTTCCAAATCCTCTTCAAAGTTCCTTTGATTTGCTTTTGCAGGAACAGTGGTGCATTTATGTAAAATGCCTTGTTTAGGTTTCCTGTGACTACACTGGAGCATTTTCAAAGGTCTAACTAGCAAGAGAATCTGGCTTTCAGGAATCCAAATTTTCATGCAAAATATATATACTTAGAAAACTTTTATCTAAATACTAAATGTAAAAAATAGTACTTTTAAAAAATGTTAGTGTCAACATTTTCATATCTGTGTAGGGTTTTGTTTTGTGTATTATCCTCACCCAAGGGCATGCTTATTGATTTTAGAAAGGGAGAGGGACAGGGAAACATTGAGCCATTGCCTCTCATACACGCCCTGGCTAGGGACAGAAGTCAAAACTTAGGTATGTGCTCTGACTGGGAATTGAACTTATAACCTTCAGTTTACCAGATGATGCTCTAACCAACTGAGCCACAGTGGCTAGAGCTCTGTGTAGGTTTTGAAAAATGATTGTAGAGCAATAGACCACATATAAGAATTGTATTTTCACTGAGAGTGGCACTATGGGGTAGAAAAAAAATTACGAGATTGTATATACTTCAAACACCTTATAGTCTAAGGAAGAATACAAAGTAAAACAGAATTATGCATATTTGGAGAAGAGATAGAAATAAGCCCAATTAAATGCAGAGATAAACAAAATTCATAACCAATCAACATGACAGGGAAATCAATGTGACAGAGGACTAAAGGGGATTCATTAATATTAGAAAGGTAGACTTGATTATGAATTTTTTGCAAGAAGTGTTTTTTTTTGTAGCACAAAGAAACATTTCTTGATAGTGCAATTATCTTGCCTGTATGAGTATATAAGCATTCAGCTATGCTATTTTAATTTTTGGTCTTTTTGTGGTGTCTTAATATTTAGTTTTATAATATATATGAATGGAAATGACATTTTCCTTCCATTCTGCATAAATAAAAACATATTTTTAAAATAACTATGTTGACTTTTTAAGTCAGAATGTAAATACAATCCTCATTCTTATAACATTTAAAAAATATAATGAAAGACCATTCTTAAGAGTCATTTGTGTAAAGAACCAAGGTCTGAATTTCAATGGCCCATCCTCATAGAAATTCTATTTTGGATGACTAGATTCTATTGATTCACTTTGATAATACATATAAATGAAAATACCAAATGTCTTTCGCTTTGTCAGTGAAAAAGTGTTTGGGCTTAATAAATGGTCCAGTGATGTCTATTTGGAAGCTTCATGACATATTAAAGCAGTTGATGAGGTACAATTTGTTGTGGGGTCGCATCTGATTGATGGTTTACTATCTACCACAGCCTCATCTGCTGTGATATTCCTATAATAAATGTTCATCGCTAGACAGTGCTAAATGTGTTCCATCTAAATCATTCGTTACTTACAACAAGTTTCAGTATATATGAATCAAATTTTGTTTATACTTGCCTTCAATAGTATTTATCATTTAGAAGCTTTTCTACCACTTCAAATGGAATAACTAAGGTATAGGTTTCTGAATAAGTGTTTTGAGTCCATGGGTGGTAATGTACTAGGAAATCAGTCACAAAATAATATTAAGCAAGTTATCTTAAGAATAAACTGAAAGTGTGATTTTGTAATTTTTTTTTAGTTTCTAAACATATAAGTTATATATTTTCATAGTACACTTTTACTGGAAAACAATTAAAATAAAGGGAATATTGAATATAATGGTTTCTTAAAATTATATTAGGAATCTTGCTCACAGCTATTAGATGTTATGTCTATAAATATACATTATATATATAGATAATTATGTATAGAGAGTCACTCTAGCAGCTTTGACTCTGAAACTGTCTTTCAAGCACACGCTTCTATTTTTTATATCTCACCAACTTTAACTGCTTTGACCCCATCTCGTTTTATTTCTAGAGGTTTTTCACCCCTATCTGACTCATTTTCTTTATAGCTCTAGATTTCTTGTTGCTTGGTTTTAACCCCATGATTTGACATTATCAGCCCATGATCAATATTTATTGATATCCAAACATCTCTGCATAAACTGCCCTGTGTCAAAATCCTGTCTACATTCTCATGGTAGGGAAACACATCCAATGTTTTTGTTTATTTAAATAATATCTGGATTATTTAAACAAAGAAATGACATCAAATATTTGATGCCATTTATACATTGCCTAGACTATGAAAACTCTTGAGGTTATCTTAATCACTACGAAAGTAGAAATGGAGAGCATAGATTTATATTTCTATTCATTCATTTCTAATGTAATGGCAACATTGGAAGTTATCGTTGTTTTTCATGAATGAAGAAATTTTGAGACAAATTAGTCCCTTGTCCCTTGCCTACCGTCACTTCATAAGAGGAACTTCAGGTTTCAGCCAGAGAAAGAGGCTGCGCTAATGCTATATACTATACTGATTTGGTTCACATTTTCTACAAATTGTTTATACTCGTACATGTATATCAAGGTGTTTTGTGACCCCAAATTAAGAGCATCTCACATCTGTTCATTTATTTTGAGCAAAACAGTGTTTTACAAAGATAGTATAAATTACTCTAAAATTTTTGATTAGTAGTACAAAATTTTAAGGAGAATATTACCAAAAATTTCACATGGATTTGCCCTTTTATATTTTCAAACTGCTGAATTCTGTTTAATCACAATTTATTTAGTCTTCTGGGATTTATCTCTTGCAAACAATTAAAGAAAAACATTTCCAATTGTCTTTTCTTGTAGATAGTATAATCTTGATGGGTAAAAGCTATTTATAAATTTCTGAAACTGTCACTTTAATTTGATTTTTGAATGGGATGGGGGAAAATCTTTACCCTCTAGTCAAGGAGTGTAACTTAATACTTTCCACCTCTTTATGCCACATGAAACATATATTTTTCTCTTGAAAATATATTTAGTGCACTTCAGATGATACTTACATAATGAACATAGCAAAACATTACACTGGATATAAAAATAAGTAACGTAATAGAAAAAGTTGTGTGCAGAGTAGGAAATTCTGTGTGTTTTTATTGTTGTAGAGTGAAATGTTTCTGTGTCTATTCAGATCACTTGGAAGGCTTGAGAAAACACAGTGCTAGGCCCCATTCCCATAGTTTTCTGATTCAGTAAGTCTGAAGTGAGACCCAAGAGCTTGCTTTATTGAATATAACAAATTTGCAGGGGATGCTGGTGCTGTGGGTTCTGGGGCCCCACTTTAAGAACTAATGGTATATTAGAGTTGGTCTTTGAGTAAAAAGAGTCTTTATAAAAATCCTGGCATTACCACATAAGATCCCTATGACCTTGACTAGGTTATATAACCTCTCTGGGATCAGTTTTTCTAAATTTGTAAAATGAGAAACTTGGTACCTGACTGAGAAGGTGGTGTGATCATTGAGATACTGTAGACAGGCTGCCAACAGCCATGAATGGCACGTATTAGCTTTGCAGTGATTCTGAACTGTCTAACCCATGTGCAGATGACCTGCTGTCATCATCTTCATGCTGAGTAAATGAGTAGAAAAAAGGAAAAAACTGAGTTTTCTCTGTCTAGAACTCAGTCATTAAATATATATATATATATACTCATGAAAAATATACATATACATATATATGTATATATATATACTCATATACAATGCACTCAACAAACCTTATTGATTATCTCATATGTAGCAAGTATCACTCAATTATTGAGAATATAATAATGATAAGACCTGGCCACTTATCTTGAGAAGCTTGAAGTCTACTTCAATAATCTCTATAAGTTGTTTATAGAAGAAGGCATTCAATCAAAATGACTTCTTTTGTTACTAAGGATTTGGCGCAAATATTACCTCCTGAAAGAGAAATCTCTCTCTACTAACCACAAAATTTAAAGAAGCCTATGCCCTCACCCACATCTCCACTTTTTTTTGGTCTGAAAATCTTTTTTTACTTCTGTTATTTTGTTTGTTCAAATCTCTGCATGTGTGTGTGTGTGTGTGTGTGTGTGTGTGTATTTTCTCACAAGTACTTGACTAATGAGAGAGAAAGGCTCTATTTTATTTTATTTATCATTGAATTCCAGTCAATATATATTTATTGAACAAATAAATGAATGAAAGTCTGCTTAGGAAAATCTATTTATGTTTCACAAGGGAGAAAGCATTTGAACCAAACACCCAACTGGGAGAAAGGCATCATCTTAAGTTGAGGAAAACACTTAAGTGTTAAGAAGACATTGAAAGGAAAGTGTAATAGTTTTTCTTTAATGTTCTATAAGAACCTGGTTATTTTGAGAGACACACAAAGAAGTATGAGGAGGAGTTACACCAGCATTACCAGAAGAATGTGTTGGGGAGAGGGGAGGGAGTTTCAGGGGAAAAAGAGAAGGGATTATAGGAACAAGTATAAAGGCCTCATGGACAAAAACTAAGGGAGGTGGAAATGGGAGGGAGGTGGGGAGCACTGTGGGGGGTGGACTGGGATGAGAGTAAAAGACAGAAAACTGTACTTGAATAACAATTAAAAGAAAAAAACTTGACAAATAATATTGATAATCATGTAATAAAATCATATCTAAAAACTCAAAAAAAGAGAATGTGTTAACCTCTACACAATGGGGAAAATGAAAGAATAAAGAAAAATGATCAATGGACATCTTAGTATAGGTATTTCTTATAGTAACTGTAGGATTGTTGAACCAAACTGAGTGCTTAAATACAGCATATGGAAGCCCACTTTGATGATACTAAAGATAGAGAAGTTGACTTGAAAATCTTATTGCAATGTTAGGAGAATTAATGACATAATAAAGGTAGGAGCTACCTGAGGAAAAAGATAACATTTTTTAAAGGTTGATTTTTATAATTATTAAAATAACTTCTGCTTATTATTTATTGGGGTTATTTGGGATATATAATCTAAAACATTAACATGTAAAATTGTACGGATGATTTTTTGATGCTTTTCTTCCACCCCTTTTACTGTGCTTTTTACATTTAAAATCATATTATAAAATTGCTTATATATTCTGCATTTAAAAAAGTTATAACAGTGCATTTCCATGTCAAAGATACGGCTTGCAATAGCTACATTACACTCTATTGTATGGGGATATTGTAGCTAACTTAAATGTTTTTCTCTTGAATACTTACATTGAATCCCATGTAAATAAGGGTATATTCACATTAGGTAGCAGATTACTTGATTGTATGTAACAGACACACTGAATGGAGTAGTTTAAATAAAATACTTACATCCTTTTCATTAAAGTGTTTGAAAGAGTAATTGGCTGATTCTGGAAGCCGTCATGCATTTAGTCTCCTTCAGTGTTACTGGTAAACGATGACCTAGAATGTTGCCGTCATGGACCTGGTACAAAACTGTCCATGGTAGTTCAAGATCACTATGAAAGTAATGACTTAATGCAGAAATTCTACACACTTTCATTCATTTCCTGTATGATATATTCATATAGTCATCTTAGAAAGTCAAGTGGAGCAATGCAGACTCTTTTGGAGGGAGGTGGAGAGGAGGGGACCAAGTGTTCAACTGAAATGCAATGAAACAAAGACAAGTTCCCACTCCAGCCAGGGCACTTTTCTGGAAACGGCTCATGGAAGTGTTTGAATTAAAGAAGTTGTTAAATTTACTTTTGAAGAACATGTGGTGATCTTATTCAAAAATGTATCTGTTATTTTGTTTAAGTGATGTACTTTAAAATATTTAGTTGATTATTTAACTCTTGACTTGTATTAAGTTTAATGAAAGACATAATATTTAAGAAAACATTTTGGTCTGTAGCATTGTTTAAATTATTTTAGGCCAGAACTGCTTTAAGATTAGAGATGGATTTACTTTTAAATTCATGATTTAAGTACATTAACACAGTCCAAGAGATTTTTTTTCTTCTTGATCAGAACATTTAACAGAAAAATTGATATTTAACAAGATTTCTCTTTAATCAATTACATATATATTTAATTGACAAATAATTAAGATGTAAGTCAGATTCTCAAAATTAATGTTTCAGATTTTTAAAAAGGTTTTATTTATTTATTTATAGAGAGAGGGGAAGGGAAGGAGAAAGAGAGGGAGAGAAACATCAATGTGTGGTCACCTCTCCCATGCCCACACTGGGGACCTGGTCAGCAACCCAGGCATGTTCCCCAACTGGTAATTGAACCAACTACCCTTTGGTACACAGGCCAGAACTCAGTCCACTGAGCCACACCAGCCAGGGCTAATATTTGGGATTATAATTTCTTAAAATAGACTGATAAGAAGTTAGTTGATATAATTAAATAATACAGTAGTAAAAAATCACTCTTTTCTGGGCCTTGCTAGAGAAAAATATGCAATTGTGTGTATCAAGCATGTTCCTAGCTATACCATTTAAAAATTGAGCAACAGATGTTTTATTTTTAGTAGGATCCTAATTTGGAGGATCTAAAGTGGATCATTCATTTTGTAATACTTTTTAAAGAGAAGTTTTACTTTCACAGTCATATTAAGCTGTTCAGAGATTTCCCATATACTCCCTGCCCCTACACTTGCATAAACTGTCTCATGATTAACATCATTCACCAGAGTGGTACTTTTGTTAAAAATGATTGTTTTACATCCACACATCATTATAAACAGAAGTCCATTGGGGTTCACTCTTCCTGTTATACCTTCTATGGCAGTGGTCCCTGACCTTTTTGGTACCACCGATGGTCTGTGGAAGAGAGGGGTGGGGGGCATGGGTGGGTGGATGGAGAGGGGATGGGGATGGGGGAGGGACAGAAGGGACAAACTCAGCTAAGTTTGCTAGCAGCACTGTGGAATGGGTGGAGCATAGACGGATCTCAGGTGAGCTTCACTCCCCTGCTGTGGATGGCAGTGGGGGTGGAGGGAGTGTGGGGGGCAGATAGGGGTCAGGGCTGGAGCTTAGGTGAGCTTTGTTGCTGCCCCAGGGGTTGGGGACCCCTGCTTTGTGGGTTAGATGAATGCATAATGACAAGTATCAACCATTAAAGTATCATACAGAGTATTTTAATCACTCTAAAAATTAAAAATCCTCTATGTTACATCTATCCATCTCTCCTACATGCCCAAACCTTGGCAACCATTGCCTTCTTTACTTGTCACTATTGTTTTACCTTGTTGGGAATGTCATATAGTTGGAATCTCACAGTATGTAGCCTTTTCCCATCGATTTCTTTTACTTACTAATCTGAACCTGAGGTCCCTCCCTGTCCTTTCAGATCTTTCGATTTTTAAACCTTGGCCTTTATTAGGTTGTTAGCCTCTGAAAACATGGTCAATACCTGTTGTCTTCCCTAGTCCATCTCCCTTGTCCCACCACACACTCTTTATAACACTGGGGGCAGAATCTCCAGTTAAATAGAGAAAACACTTCTGCATATATTAGAAAACCTTTAAGAACTCCTCTCTGCTATAACAATATGAAAGATTTTCAGAGGCATTTTGAATTCAATTGCTAGATCCATAGAAGTTGTAAAAAAATAATGGGCTACAGCTAAATATGGGGATAGTTAATAGATTAAAAATTAATCTTTCTTTAAGTGCTCCATGAAAATCTTCCATCAATACCAAAACCCTTGTTTTGTATTTCTTTTTGGCATCAATGGGCATCACAGTAATTTGTGTCTGCTTTGTAAAATTTTCCCTAGAATAGGAAAACCTCAGTATATGCTGCATGCCTAGAAGTCATGACCATAATGGTTAGGGTGTGGAAGAAAACAGTAAAGTCAAAAAAAAGAGAAAAAATAAGAAAGAGAACTGGCAATAAAGGCTGGGAAGGGTAGAGGTGAAGAACAAAATTCATTCCATATTTCTAAAAAACGTAATGTTATTTGGTTTAGTTTTGATTGATTTTTTGAGTATGTATATATAAATACTTTTGGATCTAATTTGTTATATTAACCCCCCGATATCAGTCTGTTGTCATATGTACAAAATATTGTTTTAAAAGCACAAAAGTTAAAACTAGTTAGATAATAAAGCTTGAGGGGACACTTAACCGTAGGAGATTTTTTGACTTATTATTAACCCTCTGTAGAACTAGGAACAGCACTGAAATAGCAGCAACATGTGGGCATGTCGTTCTCTGATCACTTGTTATCTGTAATTTCCTTCACATACTGTCATGATGGGTACAACTCATTCATAGTTTCTCAAGAGGCAGATATGCTTGGGCAAGAAGCAAGTCTCAGTTTTTTCTAGATATTGTGGAGCCCTTATGCATACAGCTGCAGTGGGTTCAGGTGCTGCTTCAGCCCTTTGCTGAACTTTACTCCACCCACCAGACGGGACTGAGCGTGAGTTCCTGTCTTCTTTCCTTTCTCGCAGACACCCAACCAAGCAGGCATTATCCCCTGCACTCCTTTCCATACCCCTGCAATAAGGTAATTTGGAATTTTAATTTTATCTTCAAGTTCTTCCCTTTAGTTTTTGCTCATTTAAATACATGTCTTTTGGCTAGCCCTTAAGCAGTTTGACAATGAAATTTTATTTTTATTTCTGATTCATACATACGACAAAATTAATTTCACCAAAGTAGGACTACTCTACTCAAAATCTGGAAAGACAAAGTGAAAATTAAGAAAGTGAAGAGTAAATAATGATAATCAGATTGTGATTACTTTTACAAAGTAGCTACTTAGACAATAAAGTGATACCTTTTACGTGTTTCCTATTACCCACAAAATACTTGTAGAATTTATCACACATACTCTAGTGAAACATTATCAGTAAGTTAGTTACATTTGAAGCTGTATATTCTGAGACACATCAGCTGTTCTGAATGCGTGACTTTATATTATCATACGATAGACTGATTGATGTGGGGGTTCATCCTTCACTATGAAGAGCTCTGAACTTGGGCAAAACATCTAATGCCTCTGTGTTAATTTCTTCATCCAAATAATATATTTTTAAAGTATCTTCTTCATGATTATTTTCCTTAACAAATTGCATTCAGTGTTATTTTACCTGAAATTACAGACCCTTCCGAAACTTGTAAGAGTACATGACATGCTTTGTGCAGCACCACTCCTAACATGAGTTTAATTAGGGATATGATGATCTCCTTTTGGGGTGTATATATTTGTTGAGAGTCACAATAAACTTATTCATGCCTCCAAGGTTGTCATTTTATAGCAAACTCAAAGTTTATAATGTTTGTATATGTTATGCACATGCCAATGTATGTATGTTTTTCCTACTATGTATGATCTAGGGGAAATTTGCCAGACTTTTGTATATGGATAACATTCAACTTTATTATAATATAACACCACTAAATTTTTCTCTTCAAACTCTATTGTAGTTTGAACTTTATTGCATAAACTACTAGATGTAAATTTTAACAAACATCAACCAATTTCAGGGTATAAAAAGTTGTCTATAGAAATATGATTGTGTAGGGAAAAGCTAGGTAATTACACCGACTGTCAATTTTGCAAGTTAGAACACAAACACAGTGAAAATACTAAGATGAGTTCAAAGCAGTTTTCTATCATTCCAATGAGAAGATTCGTGCTGGCAAGCTGTCCTTTTGCTCTCCCTCAGCCTTCAGTCAAGATAATTTCATTTATCTTCCAAGTTAGCATAATATTGTGGGATAGAACCATACCCAAATATTTAACCTCCTTGACCATGTTCAAGAAACTTTTTTTGTCTTGGGCATAGTGTTTTAACCTATCCTACCTGTCAGTCTATCACTCTAACTGATTTATTTCTAAACAGAGTAACGTGAGCATAAAAGTATATGTAATGTGAAGTCTAAATTATTGAAATTCTGAATGGATTTAAACTGCTTTACAGTATGTGTAATTTAAAGCTATTGGAGCATCTCAACATTTTATAAGCATTTAACTTTTAGAGAACACACATGACAGATCACAAAGATTATTATGATATGTGAATATTAGATAGCTTCCCATTTTCAGAAGGACATTGTTAATGGTTAGCAGCACCGAGCAATTAGTCATTTTTTAAAAGTCATTCTTACCTTTAGCCGATGGATGGAAAAATATGTCAATATTTCAAATAAAATGGATTTTTTTAGTTTTAAAAGTTCATTGCTCATATTCTAAACACTAAAGAGGCAACCATCAGAGCTAACATATCCTGAAACATATATTATGTTAGTAATTAATCTGTAGAAACAACTTTAAACAATACTTGAAGACAAATCTGCCACTCAGGAACTATCAGTAAAATAAAGAAAGGCAAAGAAACAAGTTTCTGGGTTGCATTATAAATCTTTTAGATGCTTTCTATATCCTTAAAGGTTATTACCTGTCTTTTATCTAGTGTCATATTTTCTAAAGGTCAGAATTATTGTAATTTTAATTTGTGTTCCCCTTTGAGTAAAGTCATTCCTGATATAAGGAAATTTGTCATTAGATTTAGTATGCTAGAAATACCATAACAGTTTTAAATAGTCTATTGTAAGAAAAATAACTACAAACTATTAAAGAATCACCTGCTCACATCATATTGTATTGCTGAAGATGGCCTGACATATACCTAGCTAGTCTCTGTCATATTTAAAATGTGACATCAAAAAGTAACCACTGGCAACCGATGATGCAGTGCTATATATTGAGAGTATTTCTGGAAGGAATGTTTTCTTATGGCGAGCACTCGTAGTCTGTGTTGTTCTCTCTTTCCAGTCATCCAAGTGAATGATAATTCCCCATCTTCTTACAGTGAATCATGGGTATGTAATGTGAATCCACAGTTGGATGCACTATTTTTAACAACTGTCTTTGAATCGACTCCACTATCCTAAGACTGGCATGACCTTCCATTTCCACTTCGTGTACAGGCAATAAAATAAAGACTATTTATTGCTTGTTTGACCACATAATTTAGTCAAAATTATTAAAAGATAAACTGAGGCATACTAAAATATTCAAGCATTTATTTGAGCAAAAATAGATTCAAACAGACCCAAACTGGAAATGGTTAGCTGCACTTTGCCAGCAGGAGCCACAGGGGAAAAAAGGTTATATAAAGGTGGAAACATAGGTAGGAAATTACCTGATTGTCTATAACTTAAAGCCTACTTGTCTGTGCTTGACTGTACCTAGCATATTGAGTTTGTAACTTTGAGGAGTTTACAGGCTTAAGTTTGGTTTGCTTATGTAGGCAACCATGACATCAGAGCCAAATCAGCCTAACAGCTTCCTTGTTTGATTAATGTAAAAATATATTCACTATTAACATGCCTGGACTTCCCTTAAATCTTGTTATCCAGCCTTGAGGTCCTTTTTTAAAAGATATGTCTCTGTTACCCTTCCAATCCCATCCCAAAATGCTGTCTTGATCTATGAATGGTCTTAAATTTTACTCTTGCAAATTAACAAGTAAGCCTGTCAATGAGTAATGGATCCCAGCAGAAGACATGTGAGTCTTGGGTCAGAAAACAAAACTTTATTACTCACAGAAGAGCAAACATTACAAAAATGTGCATGTTTGCATGGATTCCCCTCGAACATAAGTCCTATGGGAGTGACACAGATGGACCCAGATAAATGATTGCACGAACAATGGGTGGCATTTCAGAACTCTGAGCTCAGGGAAACTAATTCTTCTATAAATGGCAGGAAGCATGCTGTTTTTGATTTTGGAGGGAAACAGTCCATGAAAACATACCCTTTGCACTGGAGGGAAACCCCATTTCTTTATTCTAAGTCTGGTTGCTCCATACACATCCTCATGAATATAGTCTGTCATGGACAGTCAGTGCCACACTGCCAAGAGACTCACTCCCAGGGAACTTTGCCCCAGCATTATTGTCACTGGATGACATGCTTTCAAAATTTGTCCAGTAAACATGCAAGTCTGCATTGGTGACAACATTTCAAAGAATGTTTGAGTAGACTAATTAAAATATATGCTTCCTGTTTGCGGGAGAAAACTGAAATCATGATTTCTAGTAATGACACAGTTTTTTTTCCAGGCCAACTGTATATAAATGCAGAATGATTAAATTTCATTAAAATTGATTTGTATATAGGTTTAACATGTAACTGCATTGTTTGCCTGATAAACAGCTATAGCTGTGACTCAAATTTTATTATCCCAGAGGTGAGCACATAAAAGTTTTTCTCAGTAAATATAATTTATAATCAAGCAACAGAAACTTTTCTCTAGAATTCTAACTTGTGGATGTGTTCCATCTGGAATTCAACTAAGATTGAAAATCTCTATTTATTGTATCTGTTCAATAAAACCATTACATACAAATGACCTGTATCAGTGTTCTCTGTCCAAGAAGAAGCAAAATGAAAAAAAAAAAAACACTATTGGATATGTTACAAGCATAATTTTGTCATTCATCTTTGCTTTAAGCGATAAAAATGTTCAGTGTCTTTATGTGTAGCAGGATATTCCCAGCTGAGTGCAATGAGGAATTCAATATTTGTCTGATAAATTAGTGACTGGCAGCACACAGGTGGCCATCTGCATAAGCTGATTTGCACATGGAGTGGAAACCTTGTAGAATGAAGTTTTGCATGTGACAACTTGCAGAATATAACCTAGGAATCTGAGAGAGAGACATATACACTTTAGAAAGGTAGGCCTTGTGACTCCTACCTAGCCCATTTTTAAGTCCATTGGAGACTGTTGGTGTGTATATAGTTGAAGAGCTATTTAAGGGGCAAAGCAAGGCATAGATTGGGAAATGGTATGCAACATTGGTGTGGTGAGATCTCACAGGATGGAAACTGCTGTGTCTTTCAGTGCAGTAGAGAACCAGTGGAAATAGTTTTTTTTTTTATTTTTATTTTTTATAAGGGCAATGAGAAGGCTCTTGAGATCTCCAGGGATATTTGGGGAAGGTGGATTTTGTACCATTCACTTGAATGGTGAGAATGCAAAATCTGAACATTAGTGATCTCATTGTGTCCAAAGGTTGTTTAAATCTGCACCAATTTGGATTTTACTTCTCAGCATTGTGATGTACTTGAATCTG
Organism: Carollia perspicillata; assembly: GCA_004027735.1. Classification (NCBI taxonomy): domain Eukaryota; kingdom Metazoa; phylum Chordata; class Mammalia; order Chiroptera; family Phyllostomidae; genus Carollia; species Carollia perspicillata. The sequence goes on along the minus strand of PVKM010001208.1, from coordinate 62,913 downwards.
TTTCCAAGGTTGAGCTTTTCATCTTTTTCCAGCTATACTTTTTTCTTTTTTTATAAGAATAGGTAAGTGAATTCTATTAATTTTAGCTATATATGTGAGTAAATTCTTGCTTTTTAAATCATACTTCAGCTTTTAAAATAATCATCTTATAAGATAATTGATTTGTTATACTTAAAACAAATGACTATAAGAAAAGAGCCTTTTAAAAACTTACACTTTGGTATTACAGGTTACTCTTGCATCCAGGAGTGCCCAGAATTCAGCTTTTTACAATGGCATTTAATTCACCAAACGTTAATACACATAAACACATTATATAACAATTGAAGGTATGATAGAAATAAATTAAGAAAAGCGAGGAAGTGATTCTATCTGCATAGAGCATGAGGAAAGATTTCATGATGACCTTAAAGATGTGGCTGAAATTCCACTCTGTTCAAATTCAGAAGTCACTGTGGTCATTAGAATTTTCAATCAAGATAGTAATAGTCTTTGAGCTGTACTTTCATTCAATCCAGTTAGCAACACTCTTTGAGCTATTCTCCTGAAGATTGAAAGTCAAGGAGTCCCCACAATGTGCAGTTCAGGTAGGAAGCACTTACAGCAGTCTATGTGAAATGTTGACTTGTTTCAGTAAATGCTATATGACGTGGTCACTGATTAAATAGTAAAAATGAAGGACAAGGAGAAGAAGGTGAAAAGATGCTTTCAAGGTACCTAAAATTAGAAAATAAGAAAGTGAACATTGTTTAGGAAATGATGTGGTCGATTCAAGTTAAAATGTCTACCGGGCAGTTAAAAATGGTTGAAAGATTAATGTCAATAATTTGGGAGATATCTATTTGTGTTAATAACAGCAGCTATTTATGCAAGACTTGTATTTTAGACTCTATGCAAGATGTTTAATACAGTCAGCCCTTCGTATCTGTGGATTTCACATTCAAGGATTCAACCAAATAAAGATTATAAATATTCAGGGGGAAAAAAAAACCTTGAAATTTCCAAAAAGTAAAACTTGAATTTGCCATTCATTGTATCCCCCAAATGAAGCTATGTATAGTCATGCCCTCCTGTAGTCCATATGCAAATATAGGTTATATGCAAATGCTATACCATTTTATATAAGGGACTTGAGCCCCTGTATATTTTGGTATTCGTGAAGGTTTTGAAATCGATCTCCTGTGGGTACTTAGGGGTAGCAATATTCATTAGTATACTTAATCTTTTAATTACAATGTTGTAGGTATTCATGTATATCCATATGTACATTAATATTCATACCTGTATACTTATATATGAATTTAATAAACTTTAAAGATAAATAACTTAATGGTTACTACTCAGTTACCATATTTTTATAACTGAGATGTCTGCATGCTCTTAGCTCCCAAGTTTTATCACCTCTTGGGATGACAGTTTCAAGTTTGAATGTAGCAGAAATCAGAAAGGGTTTGGAGAAAAAGAAAAAAGGAACTTAAGATTCAAGGAAGTGTGTGGGGAAGAACATTTCTATGAGTATGAGGCCTAGACAGAAACTCAATCAGGAACAGATTCAGGAATGAATCTCAGGTGAACCAAGACATGGAAAGGTCTGCGCAAAGGCTGAGAAAGGCACTATTTTCTTCACTTTATATAAACAGACTCTCTATAATGTGTCAGTGTAAATGTGAGGTGGGTGTATGTGTGTGTAGAAGTGAATGAATAAGTGTGTATCAAGGATGGGAAGAGTTTCACTTTTCAGCACAGGGAAAATATTCCCAATCAGAAAATTAAATCCTAGTGGAATTACAGTGACACTATTTTAGTGCTAAAGTTTGCACTGGACTCCCTAGATGAGATCAGATTAGTTTTTTTCAAAAACTTTTACCATAAAATGTATCTGAAGAACAAGATGTATTTTAGCCTTTTTAATTTAAGTGAGAAAAATAAACTTCCATGGAATAAAAAAATGCCTTGAGGTTAATAACAAAAATAATTTCTAAAACCTCAGGACATCACAGAAAGAAAATGGCAGTGCTGGGACAAAAAAAAAGTTTTTTTCAGTCCACATGTCCTTTACCTACTTCAAATTATTTAATTGCTGAAAGTTTTATGAAATTTCCTTTCATACAGTTACTTTTCTGTAATGCTTTGTGATTCAGTTTTATTTACTTTAACATTTCTACTTCAAAGCATGCACATTCCAAGTGTGTATTGTCAGGTACCTTATTATTTTAAATGTAAAAGTGCTCCTTTTAGACAGTCACTCTCTACTCCCAAGTGATCTCAGCTTCTCTTTAATCTATTTACTCCCCCCAACCCACCTCCATAAGGCAGCCTCTGTGGGGGTCCTAAGATGGATCAGTCTTTGTCCTTATAGACCAATTAGCTCAGGCTTTGATCACACAAAAGGAGAAACACAGGATAGATCAGCCTTGTCCTTCTGGAAGCTTCCCTCTTGGGGCCTCTATGAGCAGCATTCTTTGTTTCCTTATTTTTGAAAAGCATTTAGCAATCTCTGAAGTAAAGAATTCCTTCAAGTTACTAATACTAACATTCTTACTAATACTACCATTCTTTTATAATTCATTGAGAATTTTTTAAAATATTGAGAAAAAAAATGTGGACAGTAAAACCTAATGGAAACACTGGGAATAAGTCTAAGCTATTTCTTTTGTTTCTTAGAAAACTGGGGTCAAGACTTTTATTCAGTGTGAGAATCGCTGACTTTTAAATTTCTTTTTGTTTTTTATTCCATGAAATATTACTCTTTTGGCTTTCAAAATCTTGTCTAATGACATGTAGCTGACAGTTGCATAATATAGCCATGAGAAATATGGGCAATGTGTATCAAAAAGACATATTTTATTGACCAGGGCTACCAGATGATTTAGAAACCATTTCATGTTTCACAGATACTTATTCATCACATTTTTCTCCATTGGGGTTTGCAGGTAAGTTTTTCAAGTCAATAAGGTTATGGGAATTTAACCTACATTTTACATCCTCCTAAAGAAGTTAATAAATTTGATTTTTCACCCATCTTTTCACCAATCAGAAAGGCAAAATTTTGCCTGATATCTTCACAAAGTGACAACATGAAAGCAAAAGAAATTACTCTGTAAACTCCCTTTGTGGCCTCCTGTTACTACAGGCCACTTTGCATCAATTGGGAATAAAAGTATAATGACATACTCCCTAATGGGAGGATGATGCAGTAGATCGTTTCAAACACAGCTTGAAGAGGCTATGGCTGCATTGGAAGCAAAGGTTCATAGATTTTTGTGGCTGAACACCTATGGAGAAATAGCATTCAGACACAAGAACAAAAATGAATTATATCTTTTTACGATTAGCAGTCCTTGCTGGGAATTAGATTTGTTTTCAGTAAAATGAGGAAGATAGACTACCCAAGTACCTATTCATAGTCTAATTTCACTGTGTCCACCTTCTTATCACCTTCTGTGTTTCTAAACTCTGAAGACATAGATTTTTTTATTTTACTTCAAGATTTATTAATGCTTTAGGTACTAAAGAACAGTTAGAAATATGGTGATGAAAACATTTTTACTTAATGCAAAATAATTATTTATTCTATTTATGTTAGCCCTAAAGTGTGTAGAAAATTTCTTCTGAAATTTGGTTTGTCATTAGTGGATGTGTAGAAGTGGGTGTGCATTCCAATTGTTTTGTGCAAGAAGGGGGCAGATAGATGTAGTTAACATTTATAAATTCAAAACTGTTTTGAATGTGATGCAATAATTCAAACAAAGGAACTGTGTGCTTGAAATATACATGTTATCATCAAATCTGTTGTTATAATTTGAAGCACTCAATGGATTCTTTTCTATTTAATTTATTTTGCCAAAATAATTTTATAGTTTTTAAAGAATTATGGATTTAAAATGTCAAAAATCATCAACAGTGACAGAAAATAGTAACTATGTGATATGAGAAGTTTGTTAACTATTCTTGTAGTAATCATTTCACAATATATGTATATCAAATAACTGTTTTAAATTTAAATAATGCTATATTCTAATACATCTCAATAAAGCTGGGAAAAATGGGAACATTTCTAGGGTTAGCATAAAGAGTAAGTAAGTTATGGGTTTAAAATGCTTATTATAGCTCTTTGAGCATAATAAATGCTTAATAAATGTGCTATTGTTGCTGTTAAAAATAAATAAAATGACAGTAAGAAAACAAGAAAACACAGTATGTTGGTTGTCCCTCATCCTGTCCTAGCCATGTGCATAGGGACCAAGTAGGGAAGGACAGTGCAAAAATTGACTGTGTAAAAATCTTGAAAATTAACAATATTAGGAAATCCTTTTGTAGTATAACATTTTATATATTTGTATTTTTCTATAAATAGGTGCAAACATCATACCACTTACTAAGTAATCCAAATTGAAAATACTGTTTAGTACTAATATGGTACAATTGTAAGAGAATGTTTAGTTGGACTCTCTCAGCTGTTCAAGAATGACAGTAGAAGAAGAAAACAAATCCCCAAAGCATTAAACTACCCACATGCTACAAATTGCTGCCCTTGAGATCTCAGACACTTACAGAAAATGCTCAAACATAGTTCACCATAACTCCATAGTACCCCACATAGTTAATATGAGTCTATAAAAAGACTGGGGAAGAAAGAAAATTAAATTCACCTTGTGGGGAAGATGATAATTGAGGGGGAAAGCTATCTTTCTGGTCAGTAGTGCTCTAGGCAAGTTAGGATGGGAGGCTGAGAGCTATCCTTGAATTTTGCCTTAAATAGGAAAAAAAAAGGTGACATCTGAATTGATATCTGAGGTAGACAGATTAAAATGCAGAAATTGTCAAACCTTACCACCACTATTCAGAAAGGAGAATTGGAGAGCTCTACTAATGGAAAAAAATGAAGGGAACTTAGTCTACTCCTTTTTAGGAGGGTTCATCAACATCAGGAAAAGCAAGAGTAAGGCTTGAGATTACCCCAAGAACACTGTTCCCACATCTTCCGGGAACCCACTAGTATGAGAGTAAACTAGACTAAATTAGAGAACAGGGTCACATCCCGTATCTATAGACAACAAATGTATGTATTACATCCGCCTCTTTACCATTCCCCCTGCTTTTACAACTGAAGAAATTTGTCCCTAAAGAAGGCGTAGTGCACCTCAACTCCATCTCACCACAAATCTACTCAATAGATCGCTATGAAGGGTGGAGAGTGGAGACTTAGAATCAGCTGTACGATCCGGTGCTTTTATTTATTGAAAATGTGAAAAAACTTATAAAGTCTGTTAAATTGTCACCAAATAATAGAAAGGGAGATTTGTTATACCATAATTAAAAGCAACTTAAGTCACTCCTTTGTTTTATACCCCAAGGAGTTGAGATTTCTCAGTAAACCAGGTACACATGGAATCTATCAAAATGTCTAGTTCTTTGGGACAATCCTGATGATCTTACTTACTGTGTAAGATCTTTGTTCCATTTGTAAGTGGTAGAAGCCAGAATTCCTTGAAACCAAATGACCTTAAATAAAACCTATGTGATCAGTTTTTAAAATATTTTATTTGAAAAGTGGTTCTAAATATACTAATATTGTGAAAGTAAATATAAAAACAAAATGCAAAAGTGTACCATAAAGATAACAACATGTAGAATTAATTGTGTACTTATGAATATTTTCGTTTTACATCCCCATTCCCCCAATTTTATAAAAATAATTAATAATAGACACTATAAAACATCTAGTAAACATGAGCCTTTACATATTCTAAGTACTTTACATATACTCATTTAACTCATCACAACCATCTTCTTAAAAAAAACTTTATTTATTTATTTTTAGAGAGAGGAGAAGGAAGGGAGAAAGAGGGAGAGTAAAAAACATCAATGTATGGTTGCCTCTCACATGCCCCCTACTGGGCTGGGGACATGACCCCAGCCCAGGCTTGTGCACTGACTGGGAGTCGAACCTGTGACCCTTTGGTTTGAAGACCAGAACTTAATGCACTGAGCCTCACCAGCCAGGGCTCATCACAACCATCTTAAGAGTTGGGAAAAAAACATTATGATCCCTATTTTATAGATAATGTAACTGAGTCCTGGTAAAATTATATGAAATTTCCAAGACCATACAGCTAATAATTGGCAAAGCCTAAATTTAGACTTAGAAACTCTTACTTCAGAAGTGTGTGCTTCAAATTTATTTTTTAAACTGTGCTTAAGGCATCAAGTTTCCTGTCTGGAAAATGTGTCAAGAACTGGAAAGGTTCTGAGCTTTTACCCTACTAAGCTATCAAGTTAGCCTGCCACAGTTTCATGGGAGAAGACATGAAACTCCTGGGACAGAAACAAAGGACATTTTCTTACTCACAGCAGTAGTTGTAGCAAGAGCAACATTATTTTTCTTGTGTCAGTTTTCTTGGACCACAGTTTCCCCAGAACAATATGAAGAAATTTGGGGAACACCTTCACGATTGATGGATTACTTTAGAGAAGAGGGATTCTGTGCTTATACTAGAATAAGTGTGCTTGCTTATTGCTCCAGAGGAAGAGGCTCTAAAATTTCAAAGGCTGTAAGCAAACCTGTCAGAGGGATGGATTATTTCTTCTTTTCTAGGCTTTTCACTATATAAACATCTTGAAAAGTTTCTGAAACAGTATCAGTGACAGCACCTTTTTTTACAGATATGCAGAAACATGAGAAATCATGGAGAACAATCTCCCCATAAAACCTCATAAATGCCATTATCAATAGGAAAGGCATGAAAATGACAAGGATTTACATTGTCTACTAAGGATACACACACATATACACATATATGCAAATCATAAAAAAAAAACCTTATATAACAAAAGATAATTGCCTTGCCTGTGTCATTCATGGTGGATTGTTTATATCTGTTTTCCACAGTTGATGTGTCTTTACTTTCTTTTCTTCTTTTTGACACATAAAGAACATCACATTTTCCTCAGTGGCTACCAAGGCTTTGCACTTTGAAATATATCTCTAGTATAGCTGACATTTTCTTTCTTTAAGAAAGTCAATTCTATTTGCACCATAAACTATGTGATGTTTTATATTAAGACTTGTATTAGCAGTACTCTGTTTCAGTTAACTTTATAAATTCAAATTGGCCTTTTATTCCTTTCTATTTTGTTTCCTATAAATATTAATATTATAATATGATACTTTGCATAATCATTAACAATTGGAAGTTTATAGATACAATGGAAGCCTTAAAGCTTTAGCTATTTTAATGAAATCTTGTGTTTTACCATATATTTAAGATATGTTTAACTATAAAAAGTATTGCAAATAATGACTTGCTGTTCAAAGCCTAAGAGAAATAAGACAAGACTAAAGTGAAGCAAATAGGATCACTTATGAGCTAGTATTCATTACCTCTTTATTTTCGTTTTTTATAGAAATTTATTTGTGAAAACAAACTATCATTGTTATTAGAAGAAGCCTGTATTCTTATCTTAGTCCTCTTATAAAAGGAACCTGGAAGGAGATGATTAAGGCAAATAAGAATATATCCTGGAAATTGCATTATTTTATTATGAATCAATAGTCATTACTTTTTATTATTGTATGGACATTTCAATTTTACCAAGTATATTCACAAGAATTTTTCTTCTATCCTTACAATGAAATAATGATATATGTAGTATGAATTCTCTTTGATAGGTCAAAAAAATGAGGCATAAAAATTTTATATAATTGTACTAATATTACATATGACTAAGCAGCAGTCACATGGAATTCATCTCTGTGTAATTTGAAGAAAAAGGAAGAGTAATATATAAATATATAAATGTGTATATGCATATACACATTTATATATAGTCTATCCAGAAAAAGTCCAGCCATTGTTAACATAGTGAGAACAGTTTAGACAACATCAATGTAACCTGGCAGCCAAGGACAATGGACTGGAATGTGCATTTGTGACCAGTGATGACTTCACTGTACCAGTGAGTCGGGGCAGTGGATGCTGTTGAGTGAGCAAGTGTACTGTGTGTCCCTCGCATTCAAAATGACTGAGTAACTAGAGTAACGAATCTGCATCAAATTTTGCATTAAGCTTGAACATTCTTCCATGGAAACTATTCTAATGGTTCAGAAGCCTGCAGCTATGGACAACTGGTGATTAGCAGCTTCACCATGACAATGCGCCCTCTCATGTGTCATGTCTTATGCAGTTTTTTGGTGAGACATCTGACCACCCAGGTGACTCAGACTCCCCACAGCCCAGATTTGGTGCTGTGTGACTTCTGGCTTTTCCCAAATCTAAAATCACCTTTGAAAGGGAAGACATTTCAGACTGTCAATGAGATTCAGGAAAATATGATGGAGCAACTGATGGTGACTGGGAGAACTGTGTGAGATTGCAAGGTGACAACTTTGAAGGGCACTGAGGCATCATTGTCCTTTGCACAGTTTTTCCTGTATCTTGTATGGCCTTCAAAGAATAATATGTTTTATATTACATGGCTGGATGCCTTCTGGACAGAAAATATATATGTACACATACACATATGCTCCCTGAATTTTGACTTTATGGTGATATTAAATGATTACCCACATTTATAACTTTTGCACATTACTCTCCCCCAAAATAGTTTGCAAATAAAATTTTTTTGCAAATAGAATTTTTTCTATTCTTGATTTTACTCATGGTTGGAGATTAATGTAGTAGTCTCACATAATGTAAGAACTATGGAAACTAGTATTCTTTTGATACTTTATGCTGAAGTGATTCACCAACTAGATTGAACATCAGAATCACCCAGATCCTAAAAAGTATTGAATCTACCCTTTGGCTATTTTGATTCACTATATATGGAATGGGGCTCTTGAATCTTAGTCTTTAAATTTTTTCTTTAACTCCATAAGGATTCTGATGTAGAAGGGAGCTTCCCCAACGTAAGATACTTAGGAGTTATTTCCATTATCTGCCTCTACATTAAAATTCTTTTTTCTTGTATAAACTGAGAACACTAATATTTCACAAACTTATGTTTCTGTATTATATCTTTATTGTTTGCCACATTCTTATACATATATATGTAACACCTCACGTGCATATAGGAAGAACTAATCTACCTAATATTAGCTATGTTAAAATGAGTAAATTATTTATCTTACGAGGCTCTCAGTCTTACCAGTTTTTAAAGAGGGTTACTGCTAGAAATCTCACAGATTTGTTGTGAAGTCTGAGTCAGAAATGTAATCAAAGTGGTCGGGATATAGCTTATGGTGAATACATAATAATAACTTTATCATGCTACATCTATATCTCATCAAAAATACCACATTAATACTCAAACACAAAGTGTTAAAAATGTATTTTTAAAAGTAACATATCATGGTCAATAGTTATACTGAACTTACATGGATATACTATTTCTGTCAATCAAAGAAATGGAAGTATTTCATTATCTGTAGGCTAATTTGCTTCTAAAGTTAAATTTGCTTCTAAGCGTGTATAAATCTCTTGAACTATGTTTATAGATTAACCAGTGTCTGCAGAATTAAAGATATAGCTAAGCTTCCATTTTGAGAGAAAACTACCCCCTCAGATTGGTTAAGTAGCTATTACTATTTGCAGCGAGGCAAGTTCATCACACACCTCCTTGTTCCTACTGGTATTTGTCCATTACTCTGCTTTTCCTTCTTGCTTGTGCTCATTCTAATGTGTTCTTTTGTTTTACTAAAGGGTAGAATCCTAGCTAAATATCAGAATTTTTTTTAATTTTATTTATTTTTAGACAAAGGGGAAGGGAAGGAGAAAGAGAGGGAGAGAAACATCAATCTGTGGTTGCCTCTTGCAGACCCCTCACTGGGGACCTGGCCTACAACCCAGGCATGTGCCCTGACTGGGAATCCAGCCGGGTCCGGTGCTCAATCCACTGAGCCACAGCAGCCAGGGCTAGATAAAATTTTTAATGAATCAATTTGAAAACATTTTTTCTTATGCCCGAAATAATTATATAGAGCTTCTTATAAGATATTCCAGTTTGATGTTTAATTCTCTGTCCAAATTTGGATGCAAATAAGTTGAACTGACCTTTTTAGTATACTATTTGCGATCATGACTTTATTAAATGACTTTAAAAAATTGGTATTGAAAACTCGGGTCTTTCTCTTGCATTCAAGAACGATTGATGAAGTGGCCTTTATGTGTAACATATACTGTAGATTGCAGAGACAGCAACTTTGGTCCTTCGTTAGACTGAGTTTTACTACGGAGTTGCCCATAAATACCATGTTATAAATAAACTGTGCCTCTCAAGTGCTTCAACCTGATTCTAGGCTGCTCTCTAATTGGCCTGCCATGGATGGCTATGACCATATAACTAAGAATTAGATTACCCCCATTGTTACAAATTTACTCTGAAAATAGCAAGGCAATGTGACTTTCAATAGGAGGTTACACAAGAAAGATGAACAACTTGGCAAATATTAAGCAATTTTTGAATTCAAAAGCATGTCTTTCGCTCTCTGGAAACACAGTTCTTAATAGTCGCTGCCAGGATGTAGTGTAGTGTGATTTTAGTATAGTTACAGGAACTGTACTTTAGGTGTTAACCAGGAGTGAGTAAATATACTTTTGATGAGAAAAGAAAAGCTTGAAAGAATTAAGGAAAAAATATTTACATGTTAATATCCCATTTCTTCAGTCTGTGGGTTGAAGAATAGTTCTGGCAAATCTGTAGAACGAAAGTCTCATGTAATCTGCAAAAGTATTTAATGAATTCCAATGCACATTCAGCCACATCCACTATATTACCTGATATTTCTCATACATACTGGACCCCCATTCTTTACCTAAATTAAATTAACACAGGTACCAAGGAGTGTTTGCAGAAGATAAAGACTATCCGAATCTATATATCAAACATGGGAATAAAGCCAGAAAAGATAGTCGAATTCTCTCGCGTTTTTCAACCTGGTTTAGAAGAACACTACATTGTATTTATTTGATGTCTTCAGGACAAGTTCCTCTAGGAACTGTGTTTTCGTAGAATTTGAGAACTCTCAAGCACACTCCTAATTAACACCTAAATTCTTTCTTTTAGGCGAGGCAGAGGCTTTCTTTACATAACAACGTCTGGGGTATTTGCAAGTCTCAGCTTGCTTCACATTTTTGGGAGGGTTGCAGTTCTCGTGACCAGAAATGCATGTGAAAGCAAATTTATTGCAGTCAGAGAGGAGGAACAGTTAAACTAAAAATGATCTCTGATTGAGAATAGCAACACTAGATGTCTGACATCTGTTTCTCTACTTGTTTTAAAACTCAACATAGACGAAGCATTTTAAATTATAATGAACAGCATACTCTCAATTCGAGACATATGATTATCAAAAATTCAGTAGCTTCATTTTACAAGTAACTAATTTTTAAATAGACAATCATTAAAAAATACTTGACAAAAACTGAGCAGTCCATGTATGTTAAGATATGCTTCCAAATGTTTTGAATTCCAGCTGTTTCTTTTTGTGTTCTTCATAAGAAGAATGAGCCAAAAACTCTGTATACATTCACATAACATTTTTGTAAATTAAAAGAGAACATTTTGGGTATGCTTTCATGAATTTTAAAACAATAACTTCTACATTTTCTGAAGTCCTTACCAAAATAAATTTCTTTTGATAGTGTACTTTTGATTGATTAGGGTTTCATTATGCTTTTATAAATTATTATTAAAATGTTAATAGTGAAGATAGTCATTACTATTTATAATTACTTAGAGCCCACATTGCTTGTTATGCCTGACAATAATTTATTACTGCTTTGTTTGTGGGAAGTTATATATAAAATCAGTTATAAATTAAACCTTAATTTCCATTCTAAAAGAAGTGAAAAATAATCTGAAAGTGATGAATTTTTGGTGGCTCCAATCACTGTCACACACTCTAGGCAAGTGATATTTTTAGAGAGATTTTGAGAAATGTAATAAGAATTATGAAGGAAAATCATTTTTTTCAGAGGAAAAACTGCTGGGTGTAATTAGGAGAAAGGAGAGCTCTTGGCAGAGACTCTGTTCACATGTCTTACATCTGCCATAGATTTTTTATGAGGTTTTTACTAAATTACTAAACTATGATGTGCCTCCGTTTATTCATTTAAAAATAATTTCATAAATTCAGCTTTCCCACTTTACAGAGCCGTTAGAGTTAAATGAGATATTTTGTTAGACATTTGAATGCGCTATACCAATTTCTGTACATTTGTGTGAGTGTGTGTGTGTGTGCGCATGGGAGGTTGTATGTTTGCTGGTGATTTATGTTATTTCACTACTTAAGAATGTGATGTGCTTTCTAACGTATTTAAGTAAACTATTAAACATCAGGTATTGAAATTATAACTGAGAACAATGTTGGTGTTTTAAAAATGTGCATTATGTTCATTACCAATGATAATAGGTAGGATTAAATTAATGAATACAAGTAAATTATGTATCTCACATTGCCTGACAAAACCTAAGATTTTAAAAATATTTGCTATTATCATATGATTTAATTATCAAACCAATGCTATGGAATAGGTAGCAGTAATCCTCATTTTCGGCTGCTGCAAGTGAGGTTTGAGAGGTGTTAAAGAAGTTCCCTGAGATCAAGTTGTGAATGTCAGTATAGAAACCGATGGACTATGCAGTACCTTCTCTTATATTATATTTTGCTAACACTCTAATGCATATATTCACTTCCTCGTTAAAATATACACAGTAAAATGATCTAAGACTGTATTGGGATTCTATTTTTCACTTAGAATACCTATATAGCAATCTAATATGATCGGATAAATAGAAAGTTAAACAAAAACTTTCTAATGTGAATGACACATCAACATAAAAAGTATCTACTATGAGATTTTCTTTTGTGATTATTAGGTAACACGTAGGTGAATTGGGGAACTGCAATTTTTTTGGTGTGCTGCAAATTTTGGGGGTGACTTGAAGTATATTTCATGCAGAAGGTATTCTTCAGAGGTCCATTCTGGCTTTTAGAATTACTCCTTGGTGCTGAGTGGAATCTAGCTAAAGCTGCAACAGAGCACAGACCCAGTCCAGCTCCAGATTAGATCGATTTGCCCCCTGACATTGGCAGCAGCCTGACAGGAGAAGAACAAATCCTCACTTGGGATACAGTGGGTTGTGTTGTTTATTGCATAAGCAGAAGTAACGTATCAGACTTACAGAGCACAAAGGGATGACACCGGATAAGTGGAAGTATACTGTTGTTCATATATATTCTAATAATAATTAAAGTTATATTTTGATAAAGATATATGCTGTGCTTTTTATAATAGCACATAAAAAATCACAGGAGATCATAGCTAAAATGTAGAAACAATGAAAAAAACTGCAAAACATTTGAGTCATCCACAAGGTAATAGGAAAGGTGAAACAGAAAAGTAAAAAACATGTAGAATAAATAGAAAAAATTAAAATAAATTGATAGACCTAAAAACGACCATATCAATAACTACATTAATTGGAAATAGAATAAACATGCCTATTAAGAGAAATGCCAGACTGGGAAAAAACAAAAGCAAGATTTAGCTATGTGCTATGTATAAGTAATAAAATTTTGGTATAAATATATGAAGGGATTTAAAGTAAAAAGTGAAAAAACTGTATCATACAAAACTGAGTATAATAAAGACATTATGACTCTATGAATTTCAAATAAGATATACTTCAAACAGAAAACATACTACCAGAGATAAGGAAGACATTTCTTTTTAAAATGTATTTGTTACCATTGCCATTTATCTCCCTTATATCCTCTTTCACCTCCAACCCCCAACCCCTGCAATCAACTGTTGTCCATGTTCGTGAACCCTTTTTCTGTTTTGCTAGACCCCTCCACCCCATAACCCCACCCCCCAGAGCTGTCATCCTGCTCTCTATCTATGAGTCCGTTTCTATTTGGCTTGTTAGTTCAGTTTGTTTATTAGATTCCATATATGAGTGAAATCAATCATAAGGCATGTGTGTTTCTCTGACTGGCATTTCATAATGATAAAAGGATCAAGTCATCAAGAATCCATACCTAAACAAACAAGCAAGAAAATATAACCAGAGATATTGAAATTAAGAACAAACTGACAGTAATGAGAGAGGAGTGGGGAGGAAAATAACAGGGAAAGAAGGGAAAAGTTGTCAAGGAACATATATAAAGTACCCATGGACAAAGCCAAAGGGGAGTAGGATTGAGGGTGGGAGGTGGGGTTAGATGGGACAGGGAAAAGTGCTGGTGGGAAAATGTAGACAACTGTATTTGAACATTAATAAAAAAAGAATTCATAACAATTCTAAGTATATTTGTAGACAATAGAATTTCAAATAAATGAAGCAAAAGTTGAAAGAAATAAAGGAAGAAATAGACACAACCATAATAATAGTTGGAGATTTTAACACACCTCTTTTGTAATGGATAGAACAAGTAGACCTCCTCCCCCTGAAAAGTCAACTTGACTTTTTTGGTGTTTATATATCACCCCATTGTACATCTGCAGAATGTACATTTTTTAACATCATAGAAAATGTTTACCCAGATAGATCATATTCTTATCTGTAAGACTTAATAAATTGCAAGAAATTGAATTGTATAGAATATATCCAAACATGATTATTATGTTAGAAATCACATGACTTCAGTATTATATTCTATATTTAATTTACAATAATTTTGAAAACCTAAATCCTTAAGAATAAATTTAACAAAAAGATGGAAAAATTAAATAAAATGGAAATAAATGGATATTTAAGTAGACATGGATTGGAAGAGTCAATAGCATTAATATACTTTCTCTATAAATTAATATATGAATTCAACAGAACACTGATCAAAACCCCAGTTGGAATTTTTAAAGAAATTCATAACCTAATTTTCTAAAATTTATGTGGAAAAACAATTTAGAAAATAAAGAAACTTGGAATACTTGTACTATCTGCTGTCAAGAATTCTAATAAAGCTACAGCAGTATGAACAAGAAAAAGATCAATGAAACAGATGAGTTTAGAAAAAGACCTATGTATATCTGTTCAGTTAATTTTGACTAAGGTCAAAATTAACCTTAATTCAATGAGGGAAAGGAAAGTCTCTCTAACATATGGTACTGGATAAAGTAAGTGTCCATATAGAAGTATGAAGTTTGATCATACCTCATGCTTTGCACAAAAAATATCTTCCAAATGACTATGGATATAGTGAAAAGTCTTCTAGAAGAATACCATAAAGCTTCTAGAAGAAACTATAAAAATATATACATTTCACCTTGGGATAAACACAAATTTCTTGGTAGGATTCAAAGATCCCTAACCAAAACAGTGATAAAAATTTATTAAAAAGTTTAAATTTTTGCTCATCTAAACAACATTAAAATATGTAAGTCACATATTGGGGAAAATATTAGCAATAGATATATCTGAAAAAAAGCATTCATTCAAAAAACATAAAACCCCTATAAGTCACTTAAAAAAAAGATGAACAGCCCAATAAAGGAATACAAAACTGCTCAGTATTATTAATCATAAGGAAAATGAAAATTAAAGCTACAATGACCTATCACATTTTTTATTTACTGACAGTGAAGTAGTTAAGGTGTAGAGCACCTGGAATATTGACACATTACTGACAGGAAGTATAAAATGTGTAACTGCTTTGGACAACAATCTGTAGTCATTCATAGATAAAATATGGATTCTATCCCTAGGTGTTTTCTATCACCTAGGTGCTTAGCACCATACAATTCTATCCCTAGGTGTTCACTAAGGAGAATTGAAAATACTTTTATGTCCTTGGTAAATATATCCAAGGGATACATATGAATCCCAAAGACATAAAGTTAAGCAAAAGGCAACAGAATCAAAAGAGGACATGTTGTATGATTTATGCAAATTCTGAAAACAGGCAAAACAAATAATGTGGTAATACAAATTTGAACAACTGGTGCCTCAGGGGAGTTGGAAAGTTGCAAAATGGAAAACTGTGGAGTGATGAAAATTTTCTTCATTTTACTTGGCACGATGGCTACTTGTATACATTGGCAAAAACCATTGAACTAAAGTAAATTATTTATTCATACATGACATAGTTGTGAATAAAGAAATCTCAATGGGATCTACCCAAAAATTCAACTGGAATTAATAAGTAAATTTACCAAAGTTTCAGGATATAAAAATCAGTAAGCAAATGTAATTTTATTTATATAATTTAATAATATATAATTAGAAAATATAATTATTAAAATGCAATTTGAATAGATTAAAAACATCCAATAAGAACAAATTATATATAAATTATATCCAAATATTAGAAAATACATAGAAGTTAAAATATGTCTACCCACAAAGGAAATAATCATGTCTCCCCATATATTTTAGGTGATTATTTTATGAAATAAGCCTTTGTAGTTTATTTTCTTAATGTTCTGAACAAGCTATGTTACTGTCTGGGATTAAAAGTATTTCTTGACTATAGCTACAAAATTTTCTGAGGCTCATGTCAAAGCCCTGTGAATATATAGTTCAATAGTCCACCTACCTGAAAGGCTAGGTTTGCATCACCACACTCCTCCCTCTATCACAGGCATCTGCTTCGTCTACTCAAGAGTCTCCTCCATACTTGGGGTCTTGCAAGGCCATAACTCTGGAGATTTCCTTCCATCTTCTCCACTCCAAAAAGACACCAGCTGTCTCTAAATTACTTCTTACCTGGTCTCCTATTATTTTAGGTAATAAACTATGCAGTAATCTGAAAATTTGCAATCTGTTTTATCTGTCTAATCCTGTGAATAGCTAAGGAATTTGTTCTCTCCTCCATTCTAGTACTGTATGTTTTACCCTTTCATCATAGTACTTATGTCAATACTAACATAATATTCAGGCTCATGCACTCACTAGAGCATAATAAGCTTCTCATAGACAAGTTCTTATTCCTCTTTGTCATAGAAGGTACAATAAATATATATTTACATGCCTATTCATAGTAGAAATAGAGCATGTTATGATAATAATTCATTCTAATTTAAAAAGTAAGTTACTTAGTTTTTCTTTACTTTTAAATTATGGTTATCTAGAAAGAGACAACAGAAAAATCTATAACGATTACTTACATTTTCCCAATATATATTCCTCAAAATTATGAAACCATTAGGTTAAAAAAATATGCTTCAGCATTTACAGTTTGAAATGAAAGTCGATGCTGTTTAAATATTGAACGAACCCTTTTAGCTAGAAATAATGCTTTAAAATTGAAAGAGACTTTCATCTGAGATGTAATAAGGAATGAGTTTCATTTGTGTAAGTATGCTTCTTGCTATGAATTACCAGCACCTATTATGTGGTCTTGTGTTAGGTATTTCATATTATTCTAGTCCTATAATAGCAAATACAAGTGAATGGCTGAAAGCATATTATGGTTGTTTGGTTTATAGCATAAAATGCTATGCTGAAGCTTTTCACTGTTTACACACATGACCCTCTTCTTGATATGCACAATGGTAAGTAAGACATCCAAACATGCTTTACCCATAGATTTCTCAGGCTCACATTGCTTTGTCCTAAACATAATTTTCATCATAAGAAAGATATTTTCTGCATTACTTACTGCTCTTTGGTATTTATATGCTTTCTTTGATAACACTTATTGGTAAACATCTTTTTCCATTATTTACCTTTTGTTTTCTCTGGCCTACTTGTTTCCTTAAAAGAGATTAGTGTTGCTTTGATAAAAGGATCTACTGATAATACATGCTTTTCAATCACTCATTTGATTTTATTCATAATACTTAAAAAAAGTATTGAAATATATTTTAAGACAATACTGTGGAAGATAATACTTAATGTCATTTCCAAAACTCTAGTTTCTACTAAATATAAATAGACCCTAGAAGAAAGTGATTTTTTATTCCCTTGCAGTTTAGTTTTTTAATACTTGTCAACATTTATTTATTTATTTACTCATTTATTTGTTTCAATGTAAAGCTTTTATTTCTTTCTCTTCTGGCCAAAATGGAAGCATAGGTAGAGATACACTTTGCCTCCTTGCACAACCAAAAGAAGGACAACAATGCATTTAAAAACAAAAAAACAGCCAAAAGTGCCAGAAAACTGAACTGTATGGAAGTCCAACAACTAAGAAGTTAGAGAAGAAAAATTCATCCAGACTGGTAGGAGGGGCAGAGATGTACAGCCAGTACAGAGAAGAGGTACAGCAAGGCAGTGGCTGGAGTATCAGTCAGGCAATGTGGTAGCTGGTAGTCCCACATTTGCCTGTGGTTAAACCAGGAGGAACCACAAGAGAGTAAGACAGACCATGCAACCCAGGGTTCCAGTGCAGGGAAATAAAGCTTCAAAACCTCTGGCTGTAAAAACTTGTGGGGGTTGCATAGGTGGGGGAAACTGCCAACCTCATAGGATAGTTCATTGGAGAGACTCATGAGGTTCTAGAAAGTACACACACACATACACCTTGGAATCAGCACCAGATGAGCCCAATTTGCTTGTAGGTAGTGGGGAAAGTGGCTGAAAGTTGGCCAAGAGCTGAGCAAGCGGCTTTGTTCCCTCTCTGACCCCTCCCTCACATACAAGGTCACAATGCAGCAACATGGGCTGCCCCACCCTGGTGAACACCTAAGCCTCTGCCCATTACTACATAACAGGCTCACTGAGACAAAAAATATGTGGCCCAAATGAGAGAACAGATCCAAACTCCAGAAAAATAATTAAGAAATGAGGAGATAGCCAACCTATCAGATGCAGAGTTCAAAACACTGGTAATCAGGATGCTCACAGAAATGGTTAAGTATGGTCGCAAAATAGAGGAAGAAGTTAAGGCTGTGAAAAGTAAAATAAAGAACAATATACAGGGACCCTACAGTGAAGAGAAGGAAACTGGGACTCAAATGAAATATCTGGAACAGATTAAAAAAGTAAACAT
This sequence comes from Carollia perspicillata, assembly GCA_004027735.1. Lineage (NCBI taxonomy): Eukaryota > Metazoa > Chordata > Mammalia > Chiroptera > Phyllostomidae > Carollia > Carollia perspicillata. Next base: position 43,973 of record PVKM010001208.1, on the reverse strand, counting down.
GCAACTGGAAGAGAATAAAGAAACAAGAATTTAAAAAAAAATTGAGGAGAGGCTTAGGAAGCTCTAGGACAACTTTAAACATTCCAACATCCAATCATAGTGGTACCAGAAGGAGAAGAAGAAGAACAAATAATTGAAAACTTATTTGAAAAAATAATGGGGGACTTCCCCAATATGGTAAAGGAAATAGATGTCCAGGAAGTCCAGGAAGCTCAGAAAGTCCCAAAGAAATTGGACCCAAGGAGGAACACAGCAAGGCATGTCATAATTACATTAGCCAAGATTAAAGATAAGGAGAGAATCTTAAAAGCAGCAAGAGAAAAGGAGACAGTTACCTACAAAAGAGTTCCCATAAGACTGTCAGCTGATTTCTCAAAAGAGACCTTACAGGTAAGAAGGGGTTGGAAAGAGGTATTCCAAGTCATGAAAGGGAAAAACCTGCATCCAAGATTACTTTATTCAGCAAAGCTTTCATTTAGAATGGAAACGCAAATAAGTGCTTCCTGGATAAGGTTAAAGGAGTTCATCATCACCAAGCCCTTATATGAAATGTTAAAGGAATTTACCTGAGAAAAAGAAGAAGATCAAAACTATGAATAGTAAAATGAGAACAAACTCACAACTATCAACAACTGAACCTAAAAACAAATAAACGAACAAAAACAAACTAAGCAAACAACTAGAACAGGAACAGAATCACACAAGTGGAGATCCCATGGAGGGTTATCCAACAGAAGTAGGGGGGCGGGGGGAAATGGTAAGAGAATAAGAAGCATAATTTGTATGTTACAAAATAGAGAGGAAGAGATTCAGAATATTATAAGAAATGGAGAAGCCAAAGAACTTATATAGATGACCCATGACATGAACTAAGTGGGGAACGCTGGTAGGAAGAGGGGAGCAGAGCAAAGGTGAATATAGGGAAGAAAAAAATGGGACAACTGTAGTAACATAATCAATAAAATATACTTTAAAAAATAAAGATTTTAGCCCTGCCTGGTGTAGCTCAGTGGATTGAGCACAGGCCTGGGAACCAAATAACCTCTGTTTGATTCCTAGTCAGGGCACATGCCTGGGTTGCAGGCCAGTTCCCAGCAGGGGATGCATGAGAGGCAACCATACATTGATGTTTCTCTCCCTCTCTCCTTCCCTTCCCCTCTAAAGATAAATAAATAAAATATTTAAAAAAATAACAAATAAAAAAAATAAAGATTTTATTTATTTTTAGAGAGAGAGGAATAGAGGCAAAAAGAGAGGGAGAGAGAGGGAGAGAAATATCAGTTGATTGTCTCTGGCATACACCCAACTGGGGCCCTGGCCCACAACCCAAGCATGTTCCCTGATAGGGAATCGAACACTGGCAACCTTTCCTTTTGCAGGCTAGCACTCAATCTACTGAGCCAAACCAGCCAGAGCAGGTAACCCTTTATTGAACCTGTAATCAACCCAATGTTTCAAGCATTTGTGTTTATTATTTTATTTGAGTTTCAAAACTATCCTATGAGGCAAGTGACTTTGTGTCACTCTAACAATGAGAAAACTGAGATATCAAAAGTTTGCACTGACTGAGCCAAGTCTAAAACTGAACTCCATTCTGAATTATTTCAATGACTCTCCTCAACCATTTTCCTTAATATGTATTATATGTGAGACTTTTCTATAAAATATCTTAAACAATAATTAGGACATATTAACATGTTAGTGTCAGTCCCAACAATCTCCACATTTCAAAAAAATATATTAAGAAGTTAATATATTACATAGAGAAGAATATCTATCTAAAGGTATGATTTTATATTCAGTCTAAATGTAACTGAGAAACATATTACATATAGTAAGCCTGACTTTCCATTTCAAGCAAGTGCAAATCATCCTGCTCATAATATATGACTATTCATATTTGACTCTAAATTGGTTGAGAACTTTGCTATGGTTCATCCCCACCTATGCCCAGCAAGTTCTGTATGAAATTGCATGTGTGTAATTGGGATGGGAACTTGCACATTCTGTCACTCACAGAGGAACTACTTAGCTTCCTGACGACAAGCTGGTCAGTAATAAGTTGACCCAACCTTGTGATTGGCCATGGTTTCTATCCTTCTCTCTTTTTTCAGGCTTAATATACAGTTGTGAGTATGCAAAACATGGTTTATTCCTTTATTATTATTTATTAGTTGATTATTGCATTTTTCATAGGAGCAACTATAAACCTACTTTTGTCCACCCCTGAATTGACCCAAATAGAGAAAACATAATAATTCCCTTTCTTCATTTCGCCTAGGTGGATGTATCCCTGTACCCCATCTTGAAATCAAGATTATTGTTGAGCAGTTTTATTTTAGAAGTGTGGGTGTCCTTGCCTGCAGACATAGAGAAATGGAGAAAGGAACATATGAGGGAGTCCTGGGTAAAATATTTGACTTCGAATCTGAAAAAGTCTACTAAGCATTATAGGTATAGGATTATTAAAAAACTTTTGTTACGAAGGATAAGTTAACAAACTTTTAAACAAAATGAACATTTCTTTAGTGAAGAAGGGAAGGCAAATTCTAATGGTATGTCAGTGACGTTGGCCCCATTCCCCTTTGCTAAGAAGTTTTTTTCAGACTGACACTGCACTCAACTTAAATGTTCACCTTTTTAAACATTTGCAAAACTAGGCACAGTCATATATCCAGTTCTGTCCAACAATGTATAGGTAGATGTCGCTTGATGGGCCTTTGTGGAAAGCTTTTGAAAGGAGAAAGAATTGGCTGGAATCTTCTTTCTGCCTTTTGCCCTTATTCTTTTTCCCTTTCCTCCATAATGCTTGGAGACAGAGCAACCGACTTGTGAGTATAAAGATAAATGCCAAACTCAACAGAAAGTGAGGTTGCAAGTAAAAAGAAGACATTGTGAAGCTCCTATATCAGGCCTAAATTTCTTCTTCTAAGACTCTTTTTATCTTGGGTAAAAAATTCCTCTTTGGTCAATATAGTACAGCTGACACATCTCAACAGAAACAAGGAAGCAATAACATTTTATTTCATATACTGTACTGACATGTTGAAAACATTGCATTGTTTTCATAAATGCTGGGGCTAGTATTAATCCTGATAAAGGAACCTCAAAGACTGTAAGAAGTGAACCCTGACATTGCATGTGAGTGTTTTGCACTATTATCCAGCAAATGCAGCATGATTTACTTACATGGGTCTAGTCCTTGAGCAGCACTTCTTGTGGAAGATTTCTGAAGGCCTCTTGGTTGCCACATGTGCTTTTCCAGCTTGAATGGTTTCACAGTGTTGAGCACAGTTTCAGTGGGACATTGCTGAAGAAATAACAGAAATTACTACTTATCCCACAACAGCTGTTGCTGTACCTTAGTATTCTCTATTCATGGAGATTTCAACTGTCCTATAGGTGATGACATTTTCATTGTATTTGTACAATGCAAGTGGAAATAAAATATACCAGTGGAAATCAAAGCTGGAAATAAAGTGGAAATAAAAGCATTTTCTTTAGAAAGCAAACATTTTGCCTATGACAATAATTTGGGGGCAATATAAAATTAAAATTTTATATTAAAATTAATAATTACTCAAGACCACTTAATTAATTAAACATTCTAGCTCAACTTCTGATCTTATACCAGAAAATATGGTAAGAGAAATGTATAACCTTTATGTAGCTAACATATTAAGAGCCTGACTCCTAAATTAATATCCCCATAAGAAATTCACCATTCTATCTTGAAATTCAAAACAAATACAAAGAAAGTATATTTGCTAATAAATTGTCTTTAAATGAAAAGGTTGCTATTTCATACCATTTAAGTATGAGTACAATGAGAAAATGAAAAGCCTACTACTTTTAAAAACTAAAGATTAGAATCATTACTGTTTATGTGTAGACATTCAAACATGTTAAAACACTCTGCTATTTGCTGAAAATCAAAGACATGTATTCTCTTTTAATCTATTAGTATATTTAATTTATGTAAATGTACAAAATAAGTTAAATGCCATAATAAACACACTATACATAAACTTAAGATAGTAAATATTTTAGACAGTTTATTTTCTTGATTATAAGGTTGTTTAGGATAGTATAAGCAATATTTTTTTTTATTCACTTGAAGTCAAGAAGTCCAGGTGTCACTAACCAGCTGTGCTAGCTTACATAAGGTGGATAAACTTTCTGGCCTTCAGTTCTCTAATTTGTAAAGGAAAAAATAAAGCTTAAGTACACATCAATTTCTATTAATTGATGGTATGTGTGTTTAATGTATTGCTTTGAGCATATTCTAGATCCAATACTTTGCTGATGTTACGCAAGAATCATAGGTTGAAGAAATGATGGACATCGGTTTTAGAATCTGATCGGTAGTCCTTCAAACAGCATAACCCAGGGATTATGATTTTTTTTCTTTCATTTCAGTTGCTGCTAGGGAGAGATTTTAGTATGCAGCCAGGCTAGGGTAGCTCCCTTTCAGCCACCCAGACTTCCTTCTCTTTTGTCAGAGGGCTGCCTCTGTTAACTCCTTCAACAGACATTTATTGTGTCAGTCACTCTTTCGTATGCTGATGCTTTCTTGCCCTTCTTCCGATTACAGTGTAGGGCAAATTACAAAATGACACACGAGCTACCTTTATTTGGCTGTCTCTTCATTTAAAAATATGAAATTTGAATAGAAATTACACCAAGTGATATCTTCGACCTTGGGCTGGGCAGATATGATTGCAGTCTGTAATCTGTCTCATTCTGATTGAATGATATACGTAGGTGAAGAAACAGTACAATGGGATATCACTTGGTAAAATCTCTAATAGCCTCTTTCATTTTGTCTCACCTGCCAGCTCACGTGTGTGTATGAACACACACACACACAGAATCAGGATTGTGGTCTCCTTTAAATTTATGGTTCCACTCCTTGGCCTCATCTTGAACTCCTAACACAGTGGCTCCTTGCCATTTATCACAAGCAAGACTATTAGGAAGTGATGGATGAATTGGCCTACATCTATCACTACTAATAGAAAACAATTCAAAAATTAAGATGTTTAAAACAACACTTTTATTCTTCCATCTAAAAGTTACTATAAGAGCACTTCATTAATCGTAATCATCATCATAAGTTTCTTAAGTATTACTGAAGATAAAGTCAAGGCCAGGTAATTGTAATTTCACACCTTGCTGTGAATATGTTTTGTTCCTAGTTTCTAGGGCTCTGTCTAGGTAACTGTAATAGATGATGTTTATTACATGATTATTCTCTTATGTTTGATATATTTGCTTGTAAAAAGCACTAACCAGTGTGTCTAATAGAAAACCAATTCATTTTTTAATAATACAAATATTTGCTTAATAAGATTCCTTAGAAAGCCAATATTAATCAAAAGCTCAGAATAACCTGTAATTAGCATGTCAACTGTACATAAGTAAGGGATGATTCTAAAGTGCCTAAGCATTCTTCAAATACTTTATCCTTTATTACAGTAAAAATGTTTTCTCCTGGCACTTCATTTAAATTTCTCAGCCCAAGACATCATTGTCTTTTCTTCTGGACTGTGCCCCAAACCTTCTAATTTCTTCTATTTCAACCTTAGTACATAGAGCTGAAACAGAGTAAATTTTTAATAATGTATTTTGAATCAAATCTCACCTCATATTAAATCCCTCCAGTAGTTTCACATCACATCAAAATAAAAGTCAAGTTGTGATCCCTGCATACATTTTCTGATTAGATTCCTACCATTGCCTCCATAATATTCTGTGTTCCACCTACATCTGTCTTCTTTAGGCTTCAAGCTTTACCTCTCCTTAGATCTTTGCGTTTGCCATGTCCCCTGTCTAAAATATTGCCTGAGGTCCCCTTACAGTTTCAACTGAATTGAAATCTCACAAACACATTCTCTGAATCCTGAATCTATAGTATAGACTAATTGAAATGTCAACCCTTGACCACATTCCCCTATTATTACTTTATTTGTGGCATTCGTTGCTTTTGAAATATTTACCAGTTTACCTAATTGTTTATAATCTATCTCTCTGTATTAGATGTATAAGTTTCATGAAAGCAAGAGCTTATTGTTCAAAGCTATATTCCTAAAACAGAAAAATTCCTTTCAAATAATAGATATCAGAATATATGTATGTATTTTTATGTTAGCTAAATTGAAAAGTAGGTCTTCAGAGATTTTTTCCTCACCTCACATTCTCTGATTTATAAGGCTGTTATAAGTATGTTTTTAAAAAAAATTTCTGCCTGATTTTTGGAGCAAAAAATTCCACCTGGACTTTTATTATTTCTTTCATTATTTTGTGATGGTGAATAATTTTATTAATGGGAAATACCTGACTTCATATACAAGGTAGAATTTTGCATTCACTTCACCAAAAACACTGGGGGAAATGAATGAATATTTTGAGGCCTGCACAACTTTTTTCTTTAAGAATTTTTAAACTTTTGCAGATGGGCTTAATAATACTTTCCCCTTTTAGAGTAGCTTTTTAAAGAACTATCAGATTTGAAATTCTAATAGGGAGTATAACCTACTGTGTAAATTGCATTTAGTTTGCATTTCATCTGATTCTAAAGCATCCCTACCTTTTTATTATAGATTTGCTTGGCTTTATTTTTGCTCCCAACTTATTTGCTGTTCCATTGTCAGCCTGGATGCCACTCTGTTGTTTTCTTTGTGAACTAACTCTAGGAGAGATTAAAGTAAGCCAGCTGAGAGATTTTCCAATAAGAAACCACAATTCATCCTAATTATTTTGGAACTGAAGCATATCACAGTGTCACAAATGAGTAAAGAAGAGAGCCTGTGGTTTGGCTCCTTGTGTATACTACCACCTGCACCTGTACTCTGAGATAAATTTCTCTCGTGCTCTATGGTGTTCTCTGACAGCTCATAAAAGAGAGCACCTTATGCTGTTTTTTATTTATAAGTTTCTTTTACATTTTTATGTGATGAAAACTCCAGCAGTACAGAAAGAAAAATATTTGTCCTCCTTACTCTGAACCTTTAATATGGTAACAATAATGTTTTGAAATTCTGTAAGGGATATGATGTAAGCTAATTGACACTCAATTAGTACATCACATGCATTTTGCTATGCAGATGCTAACTGGGGATCTGTCTATTAGAAATTACTCATAGCTGGATGAGAGCTAGATGAATAGTAATTTAGACCTTGAAAGACATGCTAGACTATAAATGGAAGTAAAAGTGAGGCTAATGGAAGATCACCCAAGAACTTTTCAAAATTCCCTAATGAGAAATTCCAATTTTTATATTTGACATCAGGGCTTATGATAATGATGAAACCTCAAGATTGAGAACAATTAGACCCATAAATTGCATTGCAAATATCTTGAAAACTACCTATTAAATTGAACCTTTGAGCCAAATTTGTCTTACTCTCTTATAATGATTCATAGCATGAGCAATTCTGGATTTACTTTTCTTTGTTACTTACAATCAATATAATTTCATATTACGTATCTGATTATACATATAACAGCCAAAGTGATCTCTTCAAAACCAAAGACAAAACATCACTCTTCCACTCGAAATATGAGATGGCTTCCCATCTTTCTGAGAATTAATTCCAGTCTTTACCATGGCCTTCTATGTTCTCTAGAATCTTTACCCACCCCACCCCTACTCTTCATCTTTGCCGGTTTTTCTTATCTCCCTTTGCTTGGTTCTACCTTTACGTTTCAGGACCATGGCATATGGCCTCCCCACTTATCGGACACTGCATACTCTGTTCTGCTAGTAGGGAATACCTTTAGTATAGATATCAACATGATACTCTCTTTTCTCATTCTGCTCTGCAGGCAGAACAACTTTTCAGAGAGCTCTTCTCTGATGAAATTACCTAAAATAGGACCCATCAACTCTGTATCCCTTCTCCAGCTCTCTTATTCTCAGTACTTGCAATCTGAAACACTATAATTTGTTTATTCTATTATGTATTTTTTCATTTAGAGTGTGAGTTTTCCAAGGGCAAGCACTTTGAAATTTTTGTTCATGACTCTTTCTCTGCTACATGTTAGCATTCTGTAAATATCTGACCACTGAAGGATCTATTATCCTTTATCTTTGTGATTTATCCAAATCAGTTAATTGTGCATTTACTATGAAAGATAGCATAGTAGAAATTTTTATGTGAATGTTAGAGATTAGCCTACGTTTTATAGTAATACTATGGTCAAAACTACTTGTATAATATAAAATGTTAATGAACTATTCTTATGTCATATAAGCCCTTGATATCCAATATTTATTTTAATGTATAAACAAGTGTTATGAAAAAATATGTATGGTTTCAAAGAAATTTTTAGCTAATAATATATTGACATTATTATATATCTAATCTTTTGCTTAAAAACTTACTTAAAATTGTATTTCACATTAATTAGCTTTCCTCCTGTACAAGCTTGCTTTATATAGCATTACTTTTTTAGCATTTTTCAAATTGTAGTCCAAGCAATGAAAATTAAAATCAAAACATATTTTATTTTAAACTGTAACAAATGAAATAATAACATCACATATTATTGTTAGCAAAGTTAGTATACATCCAATATAGAAGTTAAGCAGAATTATATGCCATAAGAATTCCACATAATCTCCTTTCTTTGAACACTTAATTCTTGAACGCAGTTCTTTTTTTTTTTTTTATTGTTGTCCTTCCTGTTACAGTTGTCTGAATTTTCCCCTGTTACTCTTCCAGGTCCCACCTACCCGCTACACCCCTACTCCCACAGTCAACCCCACTCTGTTTGTCCATGTCCATGGCTCCTCTATACCTGTTCCTTGACTAGACCTTTCCCCTTCTTTCCCCCGTTATCCCCCTCCCCCTCCACTCTAGTCACTGTCAGTCTGTTCCTTGTTTCCATGCCTCTGGTTCTATTTTGCTTGTTTGTTTTTGTTCATTAAGTTCTTTCTATAGGTGAAATCATATGGTATTTGTCTTTCATTTTCAAAATAATTATTTTTGATCTTAGAAAATAGTTGTGCAGATGTTATTTATTTTATAACATTCATGTCTCATATAAAATAATCAATTAACCTTTCACCAGTTAAAATTTCTAATTTCATAGTTCATATAACATTCTGAACAGTTATGGAAAGGGACTATTCCACCTATTTACCTACCTATCTACCTATCTGTCAGGAGATATTAATAAAACACTTACCTGCACTTAATATACCCAGATTTTCCATCATGAATGGTTGAATGGTTGTAGGGAAGTGGGAACAATTTGAAGATTATATATATATATATATATAATATATATAATAGTATATATATAATATATATAATAGTATATATAATATATATACACTATATATAATATATATATAATAGTATATTATGTATTATGTATTATATATTATATACATGTATTATATATATATGTTTTTGCTGGTTTCCTAAAAAAAATTTGTGTCTGCAGCAGTATGAGTTCAAACACATTGCATGATATGAGAGATAATTCTGACTTAAAGGGGAATATTCCATGCACTGCATTACCACTTCCTGTGGTTTGTGCCTGAATTCACCACAGTGAAAATGCTCACACTCAACATTATTTAAGTCATAAAACAATTGCTTATTATAGGCTGTAGACAACCACACAAAATTTTTAAAAATGGACTACATGGAGCTTTTTATATAATTTACATTGTTCAAGTGGTTTCAATTTCCATCAGGAAAAAAATATATCTAAATGACCTACCTTGAATATCAAAGATCTTACCTAGATTTTTTTTTCAAATTGAGCATTGTGTAAAAAGCATTATTTGGAAGCTGTAATAAGGTTTTGCTATGATTTTGTGCAACATTAGATTATCAGTTCTTTTCTATCAGTCTACTTGGAGGACACATTATCAACAACGGATAATATTTACCCATGCCCAGTGATACGTAGTCATTACTCTTTATTAAGGAACATTATCTAAAAGGGCAGATAATGGATTTTTAAAAAAGCATTAATGTTGTAATCATGATTGTTTTTTCTTTCGGTGTTATATCTAAATATAGTAAAGGTTAGCTTTTGAAACTTTTTATAATATCATCATGCATCATTATCCAGTGAGACAAAATCAAATCTTGAAAGTTTCCATTGTGTTTTCTTTTAAGTGTCATATAAAAAAGCAAGTTAAGATGAACACTTTGCCACAAACGAGTTGAGAGGTGAATGAGACATACTTTATGTGGCTGTTTACTTATTTTAAAAATAACATTAGTTAATTCTAGTCACTTGTGAAAGTGTGAAATAGAATAATTTTTAAAATAGCATTTCAGGTACTCACTGCTACATAATAAATTACTCCAAAACTTAGCCACTTAAAACAAGAACAATTATATTTCATGATGTTGTGGATTGGGATTCATCCATGTGATTGTACTCCGTGTGTCACTTACTAAGGTCAGCACAGTTTTTACTCATCAGCCTGGGGAGCTGGTAAGTCAAAGCTGTTTTAGTCACATGTCTGATACTTTGACTGAAATGCCTGCAAGGTGGGGCTCAGCTAGGTCAGTTGTCCACAGTGGCTACCCTTGCCCACTCCAGCTGTGATCATACTAGTGTGGTTGAACTTCAAACTTGGCAATGAAGAAGCTCCTGAATAGACTATGCCAAGAGACAGGAAGTAAAAGCTTCCTGTTTCTTAAGACCTAGATTAATAAACTAGTATGGTTTCTCTTTTACTATACTGGATTGGTTAAAGAATTCCCAGAGTGCATTCAGATTAGAAGGAGAACATAGGCCATACCCTTTGATGGAAAAATATCAAAGGATTTATGTCCATCTTTAATTTGTCATGCTTATGACAAATTAATTTCATAATGTACCTAAACATAAGTCAGAAATTCAATTAATACTAAATTCTTTTGAAGGTATTCATAAGATGTAAAGGAAATATATTTTGTTATGTACAAATAACTCTCACCCTGGCTGGTGTAGCTTAGTGGATTGAGCACGGGCCTGTGAACCAAAGGATCATAGTTTGATTCCCAGTCAGGGCACATGCCTGGGTTTCAGGCTAGTTTCCAGCAGAAGACGCATGAGAGGCAACCATTCATTGGTATTTCTCTCCCTCTCTCCTTCCCTTACCCTCTAAAGATAAATAAATTAAAAAAATAAAAATAATAAAAATAACTCTCAATCATTCTTATATCCTTTCCCAATGGATTGTCGAAACTTAGTCTACCATTAATAATAATGAAAACAATAAAAACTGTCAAAAACATCATAACTCCCCCTTGATTCCATATTACTCTATTATGTCTAGTTTTTTCCCTTTATCTACAAACTTACAAGAGGGCTGTACAGTGATTTTATGCCTGACTCTCTACCGACAGTAATGTGGCTTCTTTTTCATGTGTTTTACGGAAATGTCTCCCACTCTTTTCATCAATAGCCTTTTAATTCCAAATACAATGAACAGTCATTGTTCAAGTTGATGGGCTTCTATGCTGCCTTTAACACTGTCGATCAATTCTTACACCTGAAAATTATTCAGTGGCCTTCTGGTCCTCACAAGCTCTGGTTCTCCAAGTTTCATACTCTCTTCTCTTAAGACTCCTCACTTTGTCTACTCTATGGATGTCAGTGCTCTCCAGGTTCTGCCACTGGGTTCTGCTCTTTTCATTCCACCATCTCTGTCTAGGTGATTTCATCTTTGTTCACTCTTGGAAATATGCACTATGTAGTGATGACTGACATAGTTATATCTATTTTTCAAACCTCTTATGAGAACTTTAGTACTAACATCTAAAAGCCATTTAGACCTCTCTAAATAGATGTCCTAGAGCTACTTCCAATTCAAGATGTCTAACTTTGATCATCTAATATTTACTGTACCTTTTAGGCAATACTAACATTCATTAGGTTAATCTTATTGTAAAACTGGGCTTTATTGCTGTTTTCTTCTGCCTTCCTCCACTTCCCAACCCTCCAACTTCTCATAGTCCTTATGTTGAAAGTCCTGTTGATTCAAACTTCTAAATATTTTGTTTTATTTTTTTAATTTCTACCAACATTACCCTAATTTGGTTAACATTATTTTTTGATAGCTGCAATGCCACTGCCTCCTTCCTGTTTCTCAGTCTTGTCTCATGTCCACTCAGATACTAGAACTAACCCTACAAGTCTGACACTTTTAATAACTCCCCATTATTATGAAAATATTTTATTTCTTTTTCAATTGAAGTTATTGGGGTGACATGAGTTAATATAATTATGTAGGTTTCAGGGGTATAATACTATGACACATCATCTGTATATTGTATTGTGTGTTCACCACCACAAGCCAAGCCTCCTTCTATCACCATTTATCCCCCCTGTACCCTCTCCTGCCTCTCCTTACCCCACTTTTCTTTCTGTAATCACCATACTGTTGTCTGTCTAGGAGATTTTTTAATCCCTCCACCTTTTTCACTGAGCCTTCCAGCCGCCTCTCTTTGGCAGCTGTATCTGTGAGTCTATATTCATTTTCTTAGTTTATTTTGTTCACTAGATTTCACATATCAGTGAAATCATATGGTGTTTGCCTTTCTCTGATTGGCTTATTTCACTTAGCATAATACTCTCCAGGTAAGCCATGATGTCACAAAAGGTAAGATTTTCTTCTTTCTTTCTTTTCCTTTCTTTTCTTTTGAAACAATGTTTTTTTTTTTTCTGATATATCTCCTTGGGCAAATGAAACAAAGGAAAAAACAAATGGGACTACTTCAAACTAAAAAGTTTTCATAGAGCAAAAGAAAGCATCAACAAAATTAAAACACAATTAACCCACTGAATGAGAGAACGTGTTTGTCAATGATACATCTGAAAAGGAGTTAATATCCAAAATTCATTTTAAAAACTTATAAAATTCTACACTTAAAAACAACAATTCAATTAAAAATGGGCAAAGGTCCTTACTAGATACTTTTTCAAGTAAGATATACACATGGCTAATACATATATGAAAGGATGCTCAAAATAGTAATCACCAGAGAAATGCAAATTAAAACCACAATGAGATATCAGCTTATACCTGTCAGAATGGGTATCATCAATAAATCAACAAACAACATATGATGGCAAGGATGTCAAAAAAGAGAACTCTTGTATACTATTGGTAATAATGCATATTGGTTCAGCCACCATGGAAAGCAGTGTATGGAACTACCTCACAAAATTAAAAATTGAATTACCTTATTACCTAGAAATTCCACTTCTGGGAATATAACCAAGGAAACACAAAACACTAATTTGAAAGAAGGTATGCACCCCTATGTTATTTACAATAGCTAAGATTTGGAAGCAGCCCAAGTGTCTATCTTAGATGAATGGACAAAAAACCTGTGGTACATTTACACAATGGAATACAACTCAGGTGTAAAAAAAAAAAATAAAACGGAGAAGAACAATATTTTTAAACTGCAGATAGTTACCCCTTAATGAATTATAAAATTAGTTTAGTATATCACAATGAATGTTTCTATTAAAATGTAATATACAAAATTTACAGAGCTTTATACTTGGTAAGAATGAGTATATAGGTACACCACTTGATTGTGTCCGGTGTGTGTATATACTGGGTAGCGATGAATGGGTTCTTATTTTTGAATAGTAGAATATTGCTATTCCAGTGCACGAGATAATGCACCAAGGGGGAATAGTATAACTTATAATGCTTCTTTGTTTTATCTAAAATGGTAAGAAATGATTCTTGCGAATGCTTTGTCATTCTCACTCCCTTGCTCAATGTGTTGTAAAAACTTGTAATTGACCATTGAACAAAAGTAGAAACAAAACAATCAAAAAGAAAATAAAAGAGCTCTCCCTTAGTTCCATATCACTCTCTCATGTCTGTTTTCTTTCTTCCCTTCACTTATAATCTTGAAGTTTTATTACATTTAATATATAGATGGAAGTGTGTACCTTCCTTTGGTCAATATGTCAGATTGTCCAGTTCACATGGATCTTCCATGTCTGAAGTGTCCATGGGGAAGAAATGCTCCACACTGAAAGCTTTAAAGATTATGTCCTCTCTTTTTAAATCTCTTTTAATTGGACACACTATCTGTACTTGGCAAAATAATCTTATAAGAGATTTAGATAAACTAACCTTCACAATAGATCTGTGGTTTAAAAAGTGGTTACAACAAACCACGGAGTCAAGACATCTCTGTAAGACAGCACAGAACACTGGAGTTACCAATTCTAGACTGGCCAGGATCTCTTCATTGATCACAATACAAAGTAAAGATATTTCCAATACTAAATAAAATTGCTCCTGATGATTGTGAAAAAGATACTCCTTTTTGGGGTATCAACAAAGAGTGAAATAGGGTAACACAATTGATTTTGTACAAAGGTCTACACTTATTATAAGCAACCACTTCAATACACTTTTAATAATCAACTTAATTGACAAAATTTTTTTCCAGTATTTATTATAACCAGACACTAGGTTGGTTGCTGACTCATATGACACCTCCACCCAAACTCTTCTCTGATAGGTTGAGTTTTATTTCTTCCCCAGGATTTCTATGATAATCTTTGTAAACTTCTCTCATTGCACATACCCTTAAGGAAAAGATCTGTCTTCCCCTTGAGTTCCATGGTACCTAATCATCTTTATATCCCTTGCATGCTAGACATTTCCTGGCACAGAGATGACATACAGTAAAGGACAAATCTGAGCATAAGTGAATGAATGTTGTGTGTGTGTGTCTACACATTTATGACAGTAGCCAAGTTAATGCTTTAGTTTACTATTTAATTTGCACACAAGGATTAGAAATCCTAGAAGAACTTTACTTAATTAAAATTAAGATGATCTATTCTTATCTTTGTCCTTCTGTGGTTATTATGTGTTTCCTCCAGAATATTTTGAGCACACAAAAATATGTAAATCATCAAAAAATCGAAAGGCTATTTACAATCTGCTGTATACATAATCATATCTGAGGCTTCGCACATACTGTATTGACTGCACATTTGCTGATGTGAGAAAAAGCAAAACAAGAAACTTAAAAATTAGCTGCATATCAAGTGTTTGCTTCAATCTTTGTACATTGAAAACAACATTATTTTTCAAGTTGATTTTTCTCACTAAGACTTCAAGTTATGTAAAATATCAACATCACTCAAAACAGAAGATTCACACCCACCTTCTTAGTTCCTAAACTCCCTCAACAATGTGCACAACTTATATCAAGCCATTACAATTTCCTTCAGTTTCCTGCAATATGAGTAAATAAATTGGATATTAAAGAATAATATAAAAATTTATCTAATGGAGTGTGTACCCTGAGAGATTATGAAGAAGAAATTGTGGGTAAAAGAGCGTCACCTTAGGAGATCAGAATGGTTTGATTGCCAACTGATGACGCATTTAATTAGAGTGACATTCATTTTTCCTGTTATTGTTATTTTCACTTATATCATGTTTAATTATAATGTTAAAAAGTAATCAACATTACGTCCTTCTTTGTGCAAGTAAAATTGCATAAAATTATGACTAGTGATTTCAATTTTGGATATATACATTCAAACAGACCTAAAATGCTAATTCAAAAAAAAATTCACCCTTATGTTTATTGCAGTATTATGTGCAATAGTGAAGATATGGAAGCAATCCAAGTCCCCGTCAATAGATGAGGGGATAAAAAATTATATGGAATATTAATCAAACATAAAAAATTAAACCTTACCATTTGTGACAGCATGGTTGGACCTAGGAGGTATTATGGTAAGTCAAATAAGTCAGAGAAGGATAGCATATAATTTCACTTACATGTGGAAAGTAAGGAACAATATAAATGAGCAAACAAAACAGAAACATCTCACCTATAATTAGAACCTAATCAACAAAACAAACAAGTGAGCAAAATAGAACCAGAGATATGGAAATAGAGAATAAACTGACAGTGACCAGAGGGGAGGGAGAGGGGATAATAAGGGAGAGAAGGGGAAGGGCCACCAAGGAAAACATATAAAGGACCACGGACAAAGACAACAAGGGGGAAGGATTGAATGTGGGTGGTGGGGTAGGGAGAATAATGGAGGAAAAATGGGGACAATTGTAATTGAACAACAATTTTTTAAAAAAGAACTGGCTGATGGTTGATCAAGAGGAGGAGGTTGTGGGACTAGGTAAAAAAAGTACAGGAATTAAAAGCACAAACTGGTAGTAACAAAATAGTCATGGGGTGTAAAGTACAGCATAGGTAATATAGTCAATAATATTTTAGTAACTGTGCATGGTTCCAGGTGGGTACTAAAATATCAGGTGGCGGAACACTTTGTAAAGTATATGACTGTCTAGTGACTATGCTGTATACCTGAAACTAATATAAAATAATACTGAACATAAAAAATTAGGTAAAATAATATTTGACTTTGTAAACTTTTGTCTTAATGAGTAATGTTGCAACATCCAGGGCTATCCAACCAAGTGCTCATATTTCCTGTTTGTGTTTGATAATCTAAATATGCAGAGCCTTCTAAGGCCCTAATATGTGTGTTTGTATGGATATTTTAGCTTCATGTATATATAAACATATATGTATGCATATACATACATGTTATCTATCTATCTATATTATATATATATCTTAAATGTTCCTGGAGTTTAGGCTTACTTCTCCTGATGGGTTGCTACTGAGATTGAACAATAATATGGACCCAGTAACTTGAGGTAGAAGTTGGCATGAACTTCTATAAACAATTCTCAACATAGTTAAAATAAATTGGGGAGGCTTCTTCATCTTTTGTTTGAAAAATGGCTTCCATATGGAAGTATATTTGAAATATACTGTATATTACTCATGAGAACACATTCTTTTCCTAAAGTTCATTGACATGTATAAAATATATCTTCTGCTTTGACTTATCTGATGAAAATTCAAATATTGGGCACAAAAATGAAATCTTTTTAACCATTTGAACCAGAGCCCCTTATTTGTAGATTGATAGTCTCTATTTGTAGATTGAATTCTCTATAACTTGGAAGTGGTTTAAGACCAATGCTTGCACATGGCTTCCATCATCACTACCAAAAGCCAGAGGTGGTGCCACTCAGTAAATCCAGGGAGAAGGGCCGAGAAGGCTTTGCTTCTCAAGCACTGACTTCAGTAGAACCCCTCTCAGTGACTGAAGATAGATATAGCTAGCCCCCACCCCACCAACCATGCCACCTGAATCTGTCCCCAAACCAGACCAAACACCAGAACAGGCATTGGGAATATAGTGATCTTCCCTGAAGATCGGTGAACTTCTCCTTAGGCAGGGTTGGTTTATTATGAAGAAATGAAGAGTTAGGGGTATATGATCTAGTTCCATGTCTGCATATCAGTATGAGTTCACTTTCCACACCAGAGGAAGCTGCTTCTGATTTTTCTAAATTATTCATTTATTTCAGTATATTCTCCTTAAATGGGGAACAGTTTGAAGTTGATGATTATGAATTGTTAACCTCTATATCTTCAGTTCGTAACACAATGACTGGCACAAACTAAGTGCCCAACAGTTACTGAATATGAAAATAAAGAACACACAAGGCAATTTCCAATGTGCAATAAACCATCTCAGAACTTAGTGCTTGAAACAACCACCATTATTATTGTTCATGAATGTGTTGATCATTTGAGCATTTCTGTTTGGTTGATCTTAGATGCACTCATCCATTCTTCTGTGGTCAGTAATGGTTTTGACCAAGGGCTATGCTATCTAAAATTGTCTTATTCTAATGTCTAGTGTCTTTCTTTCTGTTATCATGGCTGATGGGCTAATGAGGGTAACTACGACATATGTCACTCATCATCCAACACTCTAGGCAGAGCTTGTTCACTTTGCAGTAGATGTTAAGGAGTCCAAGAACTTAATACAAACTGCAAGCCTTGAGGACTAAGCTAAAAGGCTCAGTAACATTTCTGATTCACTTATTCAGTCAAAGAAAGTTACAAGGCAAACTTGTATTCAACATTTGGAGAAAAGGATTCTCATCTCACATTCAATGGGAAGAGCCTCAAATTATTGTCATCATTTCTGAAATTTACCACAAATTGTAAAACATTTAAAATATCACAAGAGGTTAAGCTGCTGTGAAATCTGGAGTCTGCTCTCTGTGACAGTAGCAACATTGTTAATATCTTTTTCTTTTGCTTGCCTGGGATCTGAGTCCTTTTCCAAAACCCACTAAATGCTAATTATTAGCTTTACTCCCTGTAAAATGTTATCATAACTGTACAACCACTTAGCCTCCATCTACCTGGGAAGGATATATAGAATTAAAACTCTAAGCTAAAGAATAATTTACTCTGCTTATAGAAAACTGTTTTGAGAACAACTGGAAATTTCAGTGGCCTGGTGCAAGCCCGCATTTACAGCTTATTTTAGTTCTATTTTATGTCTTGATTTCACTCAGCCTTAAGAAGGCCATAGTTCAGATAATAATAGTTCATTTCTGAAGTGGATTCAACAAAAGGAAGCTTTGACCATTCTTTTAGCCTTCTTCAATAGTGTCACTATCATAAGCTTTTTTTTAAGCAGGTGGTCTGAGCATGGAGTATTGTTGGAACCCTCAGGTGTTCATGGGCTGCATTAGTTAGAATCAATTGAATTTGATGATGCCTATAAAGATATATTGGGGATGTTATTAAAATAAACACTAAGCATTGTGACTGAGAATTTGAAATTCTAGATAAGCTGGTTTTCATTGTTAGGTCTTAAGAAAACTGTGCAATTGGTAAAATGTGTTCCTGGCAACCCATTACTTACCTTAAATTTTACATTTTGCTTTGTCTCATAAAGTTGTTTATCTCCATTAAAATCCTCCCTGATAACGTTTGGGTAGTTTTCACAGACAGTGTTGAAGGATGAAAATAGCCTCAAGAGCAGGAAAAATGGATTTAAGCAAAGGCAGATGAATGAAGGTAGCAACCTTCATATCACACTGGAGGTCACTAACTGCTTTAAACAATCTTGGGTACTTTCATGCATGCAGTCATATATTCATCTAATAAACACTTATTGAGCACCTTCTATATATCAAGCCTTGAGGCAATTACAGAGAAGAATGAGGTTCATTCTTATTCTTAGGAATTACACTGTCTGGTAAAGTAAGCCTACAGGTAAGAAGATGAAAAGGTATGAAGTGCAGATGAATTTACAGTTCCTCTCATAGCATACGTGGAAAGTAACTAAATCTTATCTGGAGAGCTGGAGGTGGATTAATAGGGAAGATAACATAGAAGATAGAAAGTGATGACTACTCACTCTTCTCCAGTAAAGCAGAATTCAGGCAAAGAGTAGTACAAAGGCAGGAAGTAATTTTGTCCTTTTCAGTAATTAAAAGACAATTAAGTTTTATGAAGCATAAACTATATTGTAGTGGGGAAGATGATAATATTTCCAGGTATAGTATTACTGAGTCAGAATTAGTAGAGTTCCAAGTATTAATTCACATATAGACATTGTTATTGAATATATCACACACTTCACTTGTCTTGAGTCATATTCAGGTGTTTTGTCTCCAATGATCTTCATATGTACTTGGATTCTAGCACTTCTTGTATCATATTACAGTAGCTCCCCTTATTCGCAGGGGGAATATTTCCAAGACCCCCAGTGGTTGTCTAAAACCACAGATAGTAACAAACCCACATATACTATGTTTTTTCTTATATGTAACATATCTATAACAAAGTTTAATTATAAATTAGGCACAGTAAGAGATGGACAACAATAAATAATAATGAAATAGAACAATTATAATAATATGCTATAATAAAAGTTATATAAGTGTGGTCTCCTCTCTCTCTCTCTTTATCTTTCTCTCTCACTCACTCTGTAAATATATTATTGTATGGTATTCACCCTTCTTCTTATGATGATATGAGATAATACGATACCTATGTGATGAGATAAAGTGAGGTGAATGATGTAGGCATTGTGAGGTAGTGTTAGGCTACTATATAAGGGTTATGTGAACATAAACACTGCAGTACCGTGGTAGCACAACAGTTGATCTGGTAACTGAGGAGGATACTGACTGCCTAATGGGCCAGTGGCATACACAGCATGGATTTGATGAACAAAGTAAGGATTTATGCCCTGGTGGGGCAGAGTGCAAGATTTCATCACATTACTGATAGTAGCAAGCCACTAAAAACTTATGAATGATCTATTTTTAGAATTTTCCATTTACTGTTTTCAGATTGTGGTTGACTACAGATAACTGAAACCTCAGAAGGCAAAATAAAGTGAGATTTCTGTATATGGTTTCTTAATGTCTGTATTTTTACTTGAGAATAACACTGTGTCTTATGCTTCTTTTTATATGCAACAATGCAAAGCACATGCTAAACGTTTTTTCCTTAATCTTTTTTAATTGCTGTAATTCTTCCCAATCCTAGTCTTAAACTAAGTTAATTTACTCACATGTTAGTGAGCTTATTCTGTTGTCCCAAAACCTTAATAACACCAACCAGTAAACTTAAACTAGAACAAAGTATTCATCTAGGTCTAAATCACTTTCTTAGCCGCAGTGAATTCAGCAAAAGTACTGAGCCTTGTAAATGTACAGAAGTGGCCGAGAATCCTATTGTTAATGTCATTTGTACAGGATTTGTCCAACTATGGAGAACCACCTAGCTGAGGATATGATGAATTCCAGTCGTTATCTGTTTGAACAAACTTGTTCGTGTTCCACTGTTTTTTTACTCTCTGAATATATATGCTTTCAATCAGTTGGATACAGAGTTGTGTAAGTTTTCCAGCTACTCAACTTTTCAAGAGTTGTGAAAATCCAGGAGTCAGTGGTCTCTAGGCATCTGATAATGGTTAAAATGTTCCAAAAATTTGATTCACAAAAATCTATGTGCACCATATTTCTGTGTCCCATTTCAGAAACTTAATATCTGTGAAATCACATCCAAGGTTTTGGTGAAAGGAACAGTCATAAAGTAAGCCTTAAGACAGCTTCCCAATACCTACTTTAAATTAAATGATGGCATACACAGTGTTGACACAAACAGTGTTCTATGGCTGCATTGCACTATTAAAGGGGTAGCCGCATGAGTGATTTAAGGCATATTTACAGGTCATGCTTTAGGCAATAAATTGCCTTTTATTGATAAAAGAGATTGCATAATGTCTGTTTTTCAATAGTTATTGCTTTCTGGGCAAAAGTGCTGCACACAAAAAGGATTGGCATTCTAATTCTATGAAATTGCTGCTAAATATCACCTGGGAAAAATTGCTGTGATCTAAGAGATCTTATAATTTAGCCATTCCCTTAATCCTCAGTTGTTTCCCCCCTTTTGTTTTTTGTTTTATTTTGTTTTTGCTAATCTTCTGGCCTCCTTGCTTCAGCTTTGTTTGAAGTTATTTTTGTTTTCTCCTTTTTACACTTGAGTGAATGCTCTCCCTATGTGAGAAGAACTGAGGACCAAAGTTCATAGTTGTTTACTATTCTCGTGTCTAACACATGCATGGCAGAGTGTTATACTAAAAATGTCTGGCAAACTGCTTCCATTATTTTCCTCCTATAAGGAGAAAGGATGGCATCTTGTATATGTATTTTTTTCTAATAGAAATAACTGCTATCATGACTCCTAGAATCATTGATAACCCAACTTGATAGCATTTTTCCAGTTGATTACATTATTACCAGTACCAGTTTGCTAGGACTTAACTCAATGGCATGATATTTGGTCCCTGAACACTAATGCATTTCCATGAGCACATCTGTGACTGACTGGTTGACTTTAAAGTCACCCTCTGTCACTGCATTTCTGTCAGTATCTCCTTATTGGATGTATAGGTATGGAAGTGCCACAGACTATGGCAGTTTGTAGTATAATGTGAGATGTCTTCTAGGCATAAAATAAAAAATACCAAATACAGTGAAAGAATTTTTAACCATTCTTTTATTATTAAGTGAAGGGAATAAAAGTCAAATAAAACCTGCAAAGAAATGAAAAATAAAATTCTTCACTCATTGCTTTTGTATGTCTTTCTAAATTTGTGTTTCAAAGGAAATTATTAAGTTGATCTCAATAATGGTGACAGATCAGAAGGTAAATTAGTTACTAGAGTGTCAGTTATTTCAAATGTCCTGGGACTCATTGATGTGCCAAGGTATAGTAAAAGTATTAGAGATTTATTAATGTATTGATTTCTATAAAATGTATTAACTTATAAGATATATGTATCACCATCACTAAAATAAAAAATTAAATATAATTCATCATCCATTCTTCTTTAACAAGCATTTAAAGTGAAGTAAGGTATATTACCAAAAATCCAAGGAAGTCAGGCTTCGGTAAGATGCACAAGACTGCAAATAATTATAGAGCAGAGTGGCCTGTGCAATAATGCATGCTGGTGCCTACAAAATACTCTAGAATCCCAAGGAACAGAGCCACCAATTCTGACTGCATACATCAAGGAGTTTGGGCAGATAAATTCAATTTTCAACTTGTTCTAAACAAGGAGTAGCATTTTGCCAAACCAACAAATGATAGTAGGCATTTGAAAAGAGTGAGATCAGAACATTGAAAAGGAGAGTCATGAAATTGTTTAACATGTTTAGAAAACTTCTACCACCGTGGTATTGCTGGCACAAAGAAATACAGAAGAGTTTGCCATGCATGCTGCTGAATAAATAAACTACATCTTGATCTCTTTGTATGTATTCTAAACATATAACCCAGTTCCACTTAACATTGGGGTATGTTCTGAAAAATTGTGTCCTTAGGCAATTTTGTCATTGTGCAAACATCACAGAGTGCACTTACACAAACCTAACTGGTGTAGCCTACTATATACCTAGGCTACTTGGTATAGCTTATTGCTCCTAGGCTACAAAACTGTACATCATGTTACTGTAGAAAACAACACAAGATTAAGTCAAGCACAAGAGAAAATGATGCAACCAAAAAACCTGGCAAATGCAAAATATATGAAGCTTCTGCCAGCATAACACAACATACTGTTTGACTACAAACTTCTTTTTATAAGTAGCAGTACACTCTGAAATATAATACAAAGTATGGTATGATAAACACATAAGCCAGTATCATAGTCATTTATTATCAATCCCAAATACTATGTTCTGTGCATAATTGTTCATATTGTACTTTTATACAAGTGGCAGTGTGTAGGTTTGTTTACACCAGCATCACCACAAACACAGAATGCATTGTGATATGATGTTGCGACATTACCAGGCAATACAAATTCTTCAGCTTCATTATAATCTTATGGGACCACCATTGTGTAAGTGGTTCATCATTGAACAAAACATCAGCACATGATATATGACTGTATATTCTATAGGCAATGGTGAGAAGTCATTTTATGTCTTTACAGAGTAATGGAAGACAATCATATAAGCAGTGAATAGGCTGTGTTTAATGGTAGGAGGTGATAAGGACAAAGATAGGAGGGACTGAGAACAGGCAGACATTGATAAATGAAGATATTTTTTAATGGCATGTAAAATTCTGTGGCTTGACGAAAGATGGAACTGGAGATGCAAAAAGAAAAGAGGTAATGGGTATTCTAAGTTGCATGGCATACATACCATACAGATTTGATTTTTTAAGAAAGAAATGTCTCAGTATAGGCTTGTCAAAATTTTTAAGATAAAAATTATTTAAATGAGAAGTTGATACATACTTCAAATCTATACTTTTGCATATAACCACAAGAGAAAATATCTTAAAATATTTTTCATAAGAAGAAAAATCATTGCCATTTAAAAAAATATTTTTCTACACAGAAGAGTAATGATTCTGAGTTTTTAAAGTTATCTTAAATTTCCTTATATTTATTCCTGTTTTCTTTGCTAAAGAGTCATTGAGTTATTCTTGTACCATCTCCAACATAGTCAACAAAATTGTGCCATGAAATATGTCAGATCAGCTAGTTTGCAATAACCTGTCATTAAAACCCATACTTACATAAATTTTTCTAACACTAAAAATTCTATACTCTTTTCAAAATAAAATTTAAAAACATAATTATTTTAAAGCAGTTCCTTCTGAATATAAACTTTATGACAATGTAAAAAAATATTTGAAAGCACTTTGTTGGAGGTTATTTTGTCATTATTTTCCATTGAAGATGAATAAACTGATAGGAAGCAATATTTTCAGTAACTCAGATTATAGCCTTGGGGACATTAGTACAATTCCTGCTATGTTTGATTTGAGCTGATACCTGAAAGTTTGTATAGATGAATAGTGCTTCATGTTGTTTTAAAAATATGTTTGTTTACAGGAACAAGTATGAAAGGCACATGGACAAAAACTAGAGGGGGTGGAAATGGGAGGGAGCAGGGAGGGCTGGATGGGTGGACTGGGATGGGAGTAAAAGACAGAAAACTGTACTTGAACAATAATTAAAATAAAAAATATATACATTTTAAAAAGTTCCTTAAAAAAAGTATGTTTGTCAATTGACTTCTTATAGTGAAGCTTCAGTTTCTCCTTGGTTCAAGTTAGATTCCTTTTCTTAAAAAATATAGGTGCTTCAAGTTAGATGTTTTTTAATAAAATGCTTTTATTTATCTTGATCAGCATTACTTTCAGCAATATTATGCTATAATTATTCTTGGTTTAAAGACAATCACTGCTATTAGCTTTTGTTTTATTCTGTTATTAACTTCTGTGCTCATTCTATTCTGTTTATTACATATTGTATTTTGTTCATTTATATGGCATTCCTGATTCTCATTTTGGTGCTGTTTAGGTAGTTGTGCCTTATTTCTTGTACTGTTTCTAGTATCAATGGAAATATAATAGGTGGCAGATTTAATGAATATCCCATGACTTGCTGGCCAATAAATTTTGGGTGCATTTTATGGAATGTAATATTTTTTCCACTCTAAGAGGTGTTTCAAAGTCTAATTCCTAGAAGATATTTAACTGTAACTCCAGAAAGCTAATGTCTTTTAAGGCCAATTAGCTATTTGCTTGGCTAACAGAGAGAGAGATTTGACATGTATTTGGTCATTCACCTGGTCTACAAACATTTATTAATACTTAACACATAAAAAGTACTTGCAAACTACCAGGAAATTGTATAGAAATGGGTAATACTTGGTTCTTGATTTCAAGGACCTGAATAGTCTAATGGGGAATGTAAGATGTATTCAAAAGTACCTCAATATAAGATAGAAGGTGAGAAATATCATAAAAGATACACAACTGAAGTAGTGTGGTTGCATGGAATAAGGAAAGATTATTTTTATCAGATGATGAAATGGCTTATTTACATATCCAGGCAATATTTTTGATTTACTGTATGCCAGATGACATTCTAAGCATGACAGACTACTGCAATGAAAGAGTAGAGTCCCAGGTCCGGGGAATTTATAGTCTGCATGGGAAGGCTGAAGACTAATAAGCAAGTAAATAATTTTAGAAGATTTGAAATGACACTGAAAATGAACATTTATAGTGACTACGTGTGTTGGAAAAAGTTGCTCCAGTGTGGATGGACCACGTAAGAAATGGAAGATGAAGAGAAGGCATCCACTTAGAGATGTGGGAACATAGGGTAAGAGTGAGTTCAGCTAGTTCCACTGACCAACAGATGGTCAGTGAACACAGAGAATAGTGAGAAGAGACAAGTTTGAAAAAGGAGGTAGAGGCCAAATTTTAGATAAGGTTTAGGTGTGTTAGACTTTTTATTCTGATTGAAACAAGGACTTATTGGGAGTTTTCAAGCAATAAGTGCATTAATATTCATGAACAAATTGGCTATTGAGCTAAGCCTGGAGAAGAGAGACTAAATTAGGCCACAGGAAATCAAGATTTAGGGGAAAGAACAACTTTGGAAAGGGCATTTGTGTAACAGAAATGTAGACTTCTAATTGAATGTTTATAATGTCCTTAGACTATTCTAACCATTTTGTCCATATTTACTCACTTCATTCTCACAACAGTAAAGTAGGTGCTTTATCATTTTGCAGATGGGAAGACTGGGGCACACAGGAGTTAAGCGTTTTGTCCTGTTTCTCTATGAATAAGGGGCAATGCTAGCATTTAAATCTAGTTGAAAATCGACCTGGATAGCCTACCCTTGAGCACAATGCCAGATTATTCACTAGTCTAGATAGATCTAGAACATATCTAGAGCTTTTATGCATTACTAATCTGTGATTATTGAACCCATTAAAGAAAGGCAAATGAAAAGAATACTAAAGAATAAAGAATAGTATAAAAAATGAAGAATGCTAATAAATGAGTATACTAACAAATAAAAAGTATACTAATGTCATGGGAATGTGCATTTACATCAGACAGAAGAGGAAGAAAAGCCAGGGAAGAGGCACTTAGAGAGGCAGGTAGAGAATTCAGGAGAGAAGGTGGTTTCTAGGAAGGCAGTGCTAGTCACATGACTGGAAGGGCCAGTGCACTGAACATGTGGCTTCCCTGTGGCCGTCAAGGGTGGTTCTAACTGTCCTTGGGGTTTAGGGGATAGAGGGGAAGTGAGAACGTACAGATTATTCTTTCAAACAGATTTAGCTACAGGAAAAGGAGAGAAGATGTTACCATAAGAGAGCATAGAAATTTTTCTTTTGAAGAGAGGCAAACTTGAGCATTATTTCACACTGAAGATCAAATAAAGTTTGAATTTGTAAGCAAATTTAAAAACTGATTCAGTAGTATTCTTAAAGGTGTGAGAAGTGATGTATTGAAGTGAGCTAGAAAAAGGTTAGTTTTGGAAAGAAAAAATTGTTTTTGTTCTGAGAATAAGAAAAAACGAAAGAAGAGAGACAGTATTCTAAAAACTCAGTTAACATGTATTGTTCTTATTCCTCTCAAGTATTAAATATTCTGGGAGAAATAAGAACAACGCATATTAATAGATGTTCATAGAAATGGAATACATAGCTTTGCCTGTTCAATTTTTTCCTCCATCATACAACTATGCAGTGAATAAGTAAAGAATGTATTCAGGAGTGACTTCTTCGCAAATATATCCAAACTCCAAATGATACACATAAATCAAAACAGGTTAATTTTCACTTCAGTGAATATATTGTTACTTTTGAAACTGTTTAGAACTGAAAAATGTTTTATATGTTTTCTCTTGTGAATGGTATTTAAATTAATTGTCAATATTCTATTTCAAAGAATGTACAGAAACTGAGTTATTTTTTAATGTGTGCTGAGAGAGGGAAGACACAAATTTTCTGGATGATAGCAACTACCAACAGTTCAGATGGCTTTATGGTGGTCCTAGTTCATTCGTATTTAAAAAAAAAAAACCTCAATTCTATTAGAATAAGTCAAATAAACATCTGGAAATATGCAATTAAATGAGAATAACTGAGTGAAAAGCAGGCCAGGTTATCTTGTGAACTCTATGTAAGGCTTCACTAGAGACTTTAAATTTTATAAGTGTCAGAAAAATTTCTGTGCAGGAATTCCCAGAGGATGGAATAGTTTAAACTTAGACTTCACAATGGCAGTGGCTGCTACAATACTGGCAGGTGTCAGAGCACGTGATGAGACAGGCCAGACAGCAATGCAGAAGAGCATCCCTGAAACACTTCAGGGAGAGAATAAATGTTTGTTTACAGTAGAAAGATTATAAATAAATCTTCCATGTTAGTCAAGGGTACATAAGCATTTTATCTGTCCACCGATTAGTCATTTCAACTGGGACAAATAAATTACACTTAAAATGTTTCAAGTAGTTTTCTTGTAATTGTTACTAAAACTATCCCTGAGTGGATATTATACATATGGATATGTTTATATATTTCTTAATTTGGCTTTATAGTACACTATTTATTCTTAGTAAGTATTTTAGTCCATGCTTTATGGACAAGAACACGATAATTAGCTTGCTGGATATGTGTTCACATTCAGCCGTCTAGACCACCTGCATCAACCCTTTGGGGCTGCCCTGTTGTCATGAGAAGGTTTCAGAGAAGAAATGCAGAGATATAAATAAGTTAAAACTCTAAGACCTATGCTTCAAGTCAGAGTAGCCTGGTGAGCCTTAAAGACTGAAACCCAAATTTTGGTGTTGGTATGTGCACCTATCTAGTCCAGACAAGGGACCGTACTCCAGCTCTCTATTATTTTGTCTGTAAAGTATTTCTCTTCTAAAAATCACATTAGTTTCATATTTTCCAAAGTAGAAGATTTCATATAATAGCAAAGTTTCTTAAATTCCCTTTAAAAATCTGCATGCTTAGCAAAATGGACCTGCATTTGTGATGATGAAAATTGTCTGAAGCTGTGTAGCCTGACAAAATCAAATTGAGTAATTATTGAATAGTAAGTTACCTGACCTTCCTGACCCCTGCAAATGTTTGAGGCAGAGAGCCCCGGTCAACTGTATGACATCCACAAATCATTGGACTGGTATGGAAAGCCTACTAGCAAGTTAACTATTTGGTCATATATAAACATATAATTTGCATAGATACATAATTATTAAAGTCATACACCATTCCAAAGCTCTTGGGATCACTCACAAGCCTCTCAGTAAAATATTTCAATTTTGCCTCTCTCTCAAAATGTTTCTGTCATTCAGTTTTTTCTCCCTTACATAGATTTTGATCTAAATATTTGGGTCAACTGTGTAGAAAGAGTAGTAAAGAAATATTAATTTAAATGAAGAGCTTGAGTTTATTAACATATATTAATAGCATGTCACTTCTGCAGTGTGAATGCTCATTTCCCTGTGTCTATAGTTCACATCTGTTAGATAGGACACATCTGTTAGAAGTCAGTCTTCACAGTCAACAGAACATAAGCTGCTATCAGCTAAATGTGTGGACAGTGGGCTGGAGACAAAGTGATCTGATTCCAATTACAGGTGACCTGTCTTGAGCGATGTGGGGGATGGGGCTGCTGAGCACTTACACAATAAAAAATCTGTGTATAACTTTAGACTCGCACAAACATAACTAGTAACAACCTACTGTTGACCGGAAGACATACTGATAACATACACTGTCAATTAACACATATTTTGTATAAATATTATATAATGTATTCTTATAGTAAAGTAAGCTAGAGAAAAAGTTTGTTTTAAAAATCATAAGAGAAAATATATTTACAGTATTCATTTAAAAAATCCTCTTATGAATGGACCTGTGAAGCTCAAACAATGTTGTTAAAGAGTCAAATGTACTCTGATGATATAACTTTGTTTCACCTTGGACTTTTCCATCCTAAATAAGTACATCTTTAAATTTAAGAAAAATACTAATATTTTTCTAGATAAAAGCCATAACAAACCAAATCATGTATTTAAATATAAAATATACATAAAAATTACAGTGTGGTATATTTGTTTTTAATACATATATTGCATTTATAAGTATATGAGGTCTGTTTGGAAAAAGCCCAGCCATTGTTAATATAATGAGAACAGTTTGCACAACATCGTTGTAACCTGGCTGCCGAGGAGACTGGACCAGAATGCACATGTGTGAGCAATAACAACTTTGCCATACTAGTCGGTGCACTAGTCAGTGGGGGCAGCAGACTTCCTTGAGTGAGCACGTTTACTATGTGGCTATGACACACAAAATGACTAAGCGTGTAGAGCCACAAACCTGCATCAAATTTTATGTTAAGTCTGAGCATTCCTCTGTGAAAACTATTCAGATGACTCAGAAGACTACAGCTATGGACAAATGATGATTAGCAGCTTCATCATGACAAGGTGCCTGCTCATGCATCACTTCTGCAGAGTTTTTTGGCAAAACATCAGATCACCCAGGTGAATTAGCCCTTCTACAGACAGCCCAGATTTGGTGCCCTGGGACTTCTTTTCCTAAAACTAAAATCAGCTCTGAAAGGCAAGAGATTTCAGACTGTCAGTGAGATTCAGGAGAATATGACAGAGCAGCTGATATTGACTGGGAGAACTGTGTGAGGTCCCAGCATGCCTACTTTGAAGGGTAGTGAGGCATCATTGTCCTATGTACGTTTCTTGTATCTCATATCTTCTTCAATAAATGTCTCTATTTTTCATGTTACATGGCTGGATGCCTTCTGACAGACCTTGTATACTTATGTATATTTAGTAAATGTGTACATTTTTAGATTATTTTTATCTATACTCAGAGGAACACAGGCTACCTTAATAAAGCAAACTACACCTTTATATTACTCCTTTCTTTTCACCCATCTTTCCATTCTTTCTTCCACAAAGGTTTATTGAATACATACTATATGTCAGATATTATCCTGGGGATACAGAAGTTAATAAGACAAGGAAAAGATTCTGCTCTCCTAAAGGTTGCATCCCCTATTCAGGTGGTATGCACTATGTATATAAACCTACTCTATACAACTTAGAGGCGTAAATCATTTTGGTTTCTTCTTTAATATGTGGTGTATTTACTAATTTCCTCACCATTGATCCTACAGTTAAAGTAATTTCTTCGGTGTCACTGAGTCTAAAAAATAATTCAGGACAAAAGGCTGGATTGCAGCATCAAAACAGGGAGTTTTAAGTGCAGGTGGTTTGGAATAAGTTGGTGTTGCTTCTATTAATCCAGTATTGAAATTGCATACACCACTGTTCCACAAAGTCTTTTTGAGCTCCAGCTGTGGGCCGCACACTATGCCAGGAACTTGTGAGAAAAGTTAAATAAGCCATGGTCCTTGCTTTCAATGATAAGAGGACAGCTGCAGGAGGTTATAATCACTTAAAATGAAAGGTTTTAGGTTTTAAATCAGAGGGTGGGAGAGGACTCATTCACCTTAGCAGACCAGGAAGGAGTGATGGCATGTTTCCTGGAAGGAAGGATGATTATGCCAAGTCTTGAAGAATCATTATTAATGATAGCAGCTGCTATTTACTTACCAATTACATTAATTAAAATCCATGAAACAGGGATTATTCCTGTATTTTATTTGCTTCTATATCTACAGCATCTAAAATTGTGTGTAGCACATAAATGGCAATTGGCAAATATTTGTTCAACAAATGTACCAGATATTGTAGTAATGAATTGTCATAATTTTTTCAAGCCCCCCAAATGACCCCATGAGGAAATTATTATAATTGTTATTCTCATTTCCTTGATGGCAAAACTGGACCTTTTAAATGGGTTATTTAAAAGAAATTAGCAACTTGTTTAAAGTTAGGAAGTTTTTCTTTGATAAAAACTAAGATGGTGCACAAGCAGGAAAGTTCTAGAGTCTGTGTTGTAGACAAGTGAGGGTTTGGAAGATGATCAAGTACCATGGCCAATGTGCACAGGAGGACAAAGGCTTAACAAAAAGGCCATATCTTAAAGAGTCTTTAATTTCTTACAAAGAAGTGTGAGTTTTAGTAATAAGGCAATGGGAAGTCATATAAAAATTAGAAGTGAGGGAATGGAATGGTGAGATATCAACCTTAGAAAAATCAATCTAAAATATTATCAACACTCCCTGGAGTAGGCAAAAATTTGGGCAACAAAACCACTGAAGGGTTTCTTACAGTGAATATAATCAGGATCATGAGAAATGTTTTCTGTTGTATGCTCCTTTTGTGTGATTGCTGGGTAATCAACCTGTGTCATGGCCCCCTGTGACTCATCACTCTTGCATTGTACTTTTAACTTTTAGAAATGAAATGATTGAAATGTGTAAAGGAAAATACTTGTTACTAAGAATCAATGCCATGTAAAATTATGTAAACTCAGTGACTGAAAATTGTACCAAAGCTTATTTGCATTTTTATAACCCTTCCTCCAAACTTCCTTTGCCTCACTACAAATGATTTTCTAGACAAACCAAAATATCTGCAATTTTCAGAATGTGCCTTGATTTTTGTATCTTAGCTCCAGATATTTTATTTTTTAAGGGAAGTTAATGTTAATTGATAGCCCTAGTTTTTGACAGTTCTGTCAAATATTTGATATACTTTTCTGTTTATTCACCCATCCATTCAATACATACATCATATTTTATATCTATGGATATAAATAATAAATAATATCATGTTACTGAATATATTTTAATTAAATAGCACATTTGCCTTAATGAACTCTTAAGTGTAAAGGTATAATTTTTCTGGGACTATTTTTATTTTTCAGCCAGTAATATTTAAACAGCAAAAACAAACAAATTAGCCTATATAAAAATGTTTTCAAAAACTATACATAAAAATTTTATTGCCCTGAAGTTAGAAAATACATTTGAAAAATGAAAAACTATTTTTACTAACATTCTACTCAAATTTTATTCAGACTCTGTATCTTATAAATTGATTTTGGATATTTGGGTCAGAGTGCAATATGCACAAAAAACTGATATTGAAATATGAGCAATAAAAATTTACTGACTGTGATATTAGCTGATATTTCAAATCAAGAATCTTTACAAGAAAGACCTTGAGGAGTTCATTAAAAATGTAGCAAAAAACTGGAAAGCATTATGCTAAGTGAAATAAGCCAGGCAGTAAAGGACAAGTACCATATGATCTCACCTTTAACAGGAACCTGAGCAACTAAACAAACAAGCAAACAAAATATAGCCAAAGACATTGAAATAGAAAAGGGGATGATAGTATCCAGAGGAGAGAGGGGAGGGAATTTTAGGGAAAAAGGGAGGGGATTATAGGAACAAGTATAAAGGACACATGGACAGAAACTAGGGGGGGGTGGAAAGGGGAGGGAGGGGGGAGCACTGGGGGGTGGTATGGGATGGGAGTAAAAGACAGAAAACTGTACTGAAAAACAATAAAAAAATGTAGCAAAAAATATCTACTAGTGTGCAATAACATATTTTGAAGGAAAAATTCTACCTGATGATATGATATGAATACAGAATGTTTTAAGAAAATCACTGGGTCCTAGGTTAGTGTCATATGAAACTCTGAATTATATTCACCACTATAAGTTTTGAGTGGAAGTAATTTGTTGGCTGTGAACAGGATATTTGAGAACAATAGGAAGATATCATCTTAAACTGTGATTTCTTATTGGATTCACTTTCTTTAAATATATTGCTGTGTGTATACTCTTCAGCATATAAATCTTATAAATCTTAAATTCAGTGTTACAGATAAAAAATCCATAAAATTCTGTGCCACTATATCTTTTTAATAAAAAACATACTTTATTCCTGTAAGACATGAATAATTTGGTGGTTTGTATGACACATACAAATACAAGCAATGTTAGAGCTTCTTATGAAGTAACTTTGTAATTCATCAATTATATCTAGCAATGAGTCTTAATCTCTCGATTCATTTCAGTTGAACATAGATTTTAGAGTTAAGAAAATTGTCTCTGTTTCAGTTAGTATCTCACTTGGAAAATAATGGTTAGTTTTATTTTAGTTTATTGTTTTTAGTATTCTGCACTGATAGCAAATCTTAGTCATCCTTCACTTAGGCTCAAAATACCTTGTACATTCAACAAAGTTCTACCAGATTTCCATTGGTGTAGAGCTTAAAATAATTGTCTTGAAATAAGGACTAATTCATTTTAAAGATGATAAGTATGGGTATCATTTTTATTGAGGCCATTTTCTAATAATTTAACAATTATAACAGCTTACTACTATTGAAAGCATTCGAATGTGCCTGTCACCAGAAACAAACAAAGTATGTTCATTCAGGAACATTCCATTTAATCCAGAAACACAGTCATCACAATATCCTGACTTTTTCATAATATTAAGGCCCTTTGATGTATTAACTATTCAAAATATTGAGATTACAATACATTATGTTACTATGTAAGGTATTCTACATGTATTTGTGTCTACATCTTGAAACTGTTTTATTACATAATTTTTAATCTCATAATTGTTATCTGAAGGGAAAACAATAAGATATATGCTAAAGAGGTAATTTCTGTTTCTTAATGCAAGTTAATTGTAGCTGTAATTTTTACTACTGTGCTAGACAGTGTGTCTAAAATGAAACATTAAAATTCCATTAATGAAATCTTGGCTATGTTAGTCCATGTAAATTAAGTAGTAAACTTAATGTCATGTCTTTAACCTACCTAATTTCTTTGGTATAGTAGTTTCTCTCCTTGGCTTTCTAGACTTCCGTAAGTCTTTCTCTGAAGTACGAGCACAGGGCTGTCTTTCCTCTTCTCTAAATGATTACTACTATTTTTTGAGGGAATTCTTGTCTTGTCCCTCCTTTTCTGCCAAACTTTCTACACACTTCTGCTATATGAATGAATTTACCACATATAGTAAGAACTAGCATTTATAAAGACAATATATGTTCTGTATGTTATTTAAAGCCATATACTCTGAAGTCTGACTAATAGCACAGGCAGTGAAGTCTGTATTGTAAATAAAGCAGAGCGATTTTAGCTGTTTCCTTGTTAATGTGTACCATACAGGAAAAATATAGGGATAATAAATATTATTCAAATTTAATTAAACAATCCATATAAAGTTTCTAGCATAGTGCATAGTAAATAACAAACAATGAATCCATATTAGTTTTAATAAATATTATAAATATTAAATGTCATTATCATTAATTTTTTGCATGTTGGCCCAGTTGGAGATTCTCACTGTTATCTAATGGAGCCGTTGTTTCTCAGTGATTAAGTAGGGTGCATGTATCTGTCCAGAGATTTCAATGCACAGTAGTTGCCAACCCTGGTTAATGAACAATAGCTGCCCATTCTATTTTGCTGAAAATAATTTTGAGGCTAAATCTGGGTATGAGTGTGTTATTCATTTTACTAATGTCTATAATGCGCAAAGCCAGTCAGCATTCCACATATACATTATACCTGTAGACAATGTACTTATTTAAGATGAAAAAAATATGTAAACTTGTGAAATGTTTCTCTGGTCTGAAACAAATTATTGGTATATCCATGTTCATCCAGTTGGAAATTTTATAATATTCCTTCATCATTTTGTTACTTTCTATTTTAATAGATAGATAGATGAATTTGTTTTAAGAATAATAATAAAAATACTGACAATAAATGACTCCTTAAAAACTAAAACAAAAATTGTAATGTTATAAGTTGGTAGTTTAAAATAAGATCTGTTCAGAAGACAGTGGACTCCTAGGTTACGTTAGCACTATAAACAGATTATATAGATTATTTATATACACGTGTGTGTGTATATATATATATATACATTCACATATATATTATATGTATATGAGCACTCTTATTCAGGGCTAATTTTATTAGATTTTTTGCCACAGCATTATTAATTTTTTTCTAGATGGCAATATACTTATTTTAAAAGTTTCCCTTTTGGTATATACTTATGCTTGATTACCAACTAATATACTTGGTATTAATAATGCAAATCCTAATTACAAGTTATAAAATTGATATACTCTTTTGGTTTCATTATTACAATGGCTGTATACGAAGTAGGATTATTTGGATAATAATCTCTTGGGTATCCTGAGTTTTGCCTTAATTGCTTTCAATTTTGTTTAGAGCTCTGTACTTTTACTTAGCATTTAGTTGTTGTTCATGAACAGTGAATAGTGTACTTGAAAAACTTAGAAATTATACAGGATAAATACCTGTAAAAATTGTTTTGTTTTAGAGGAGATAGAATAGATATTAATAATTCCATAAATAAATTCCTACTAAGTTGATATATATATATTTTTTCTTTTTTATTTAAAAGAATGAGAATTGTGACTGAATATGTATTAGACTAATTTTAAGACATCTTAAAAATACTAGCATTTTTATGCATTTTTTAAATGAGAATTACTTAACACTTCAGAGATTTAGTAGCTTCTGGAAAACTATTAAATGAGGCAACAATTGCCAGTTTCCTCTCACCATAAAATAATAAAGAGCAATAGTCATTTATGATTTATAGAAGATAAGGATGCTTGAAGTACTAGAGAACACTGGATTAAAATTTACGATAACCAGGTGCAAATTAAATCTGAGAAAGTCTGGTTTTGATATAGGTTAGGGTAAAAACTACCTGAGATGAACTGATTTATTTATTTATTTATTCATTCATTCATTCATTCATTCATCCATTCATTCTATTACAGTCATCCCAATTTCTTTTTTTCTTTTGCCTTCTCTGCCCAGCTGACCCCTGTTGCCCACAGTGTCGATGAGCATCCACAAATTTCTCTTGTGTGGGTAACAGAGTAACTAGTGTTACCACAGCACTGCTACCCAGTTCTTGCTTAATTGTTGGAAAGAATTATGCTTTTTGAGTTAATTCAGTGTGGTATAGAAACAGGGCTTAGTTTAAGTGCACATTTTGGGGTATATGAATTTAGACATGAAGCTGCAAGTGCTGTTAGGAAGCTCTCCTGAGCTGATGACTGAGATGGGGGCTTGTCAAGTGTCGAACAGGTGACAGCTTTTGTTCTGTACTAACAGAGAAATGCCACATTTCCTGGACCTTACATCTGGCTGTATATGAAAATCACAGGGGAGCTTGTTAAAAATATAGATGTCGAGGCTCTGTCCCAGACCTATTGAATAAGATCTCTCTAGGTACAGAAGCCAGGGACCTTTTTATGTTTTAAGTAGCACAAGTGGTTTTGAAGTTGTTTAAGAACAACTGAAATAGTAAATTTCTCTATGAAGTAAGGAAGCATCATCACATTAGAAACAATCATATAGAGTTTGGAAAATTTTATTTATATTTTTATGAATGAAGTTCCAGTATAGGAAATCTTTATATTATAAAATATATGACACCAACATAACAACAGGAGAAGTTTTATGGGAAATTAAATAATTTTTGTAAAGAACTTGATCAGATCTTTGAAAGTTTTGTAGCGCTTATATTATAAGCTGTGATCTACTCTTATTAGATTCTTTATTTTTATTAGAAATAAAACCTCCTAAAGTAAAAATAGATGTCCTTGTCTTGGGAAACACTATGGGAGGTTAGAAAGGGAAGGGTAGTGTACTTTCTTACTGTCTTAGTAAGAAAGTAACATGGCTGCAAGGGTTTGGGTAGGTGGGTTCCTTGAAATCATACGACCTACAGAAAGAAATTGAGTGAAGCTTGGTTCATCATTCCTGGATAGAATAGTGAATCTGAGTGTTTAAGAATCACACTAGTTCCTCAACATCCTGAGTTTGTCATTGTTTTTTCACCTGGTAACATGGTGTCAGGTTTTGCTTGTATTTTAGTATGCAACATGAAAGTGTGAAATTGTGAGGATATGCTTGGATTCACTAAGCATATCCTCACTTGGATAGGGATACAAGTAGATAAAGAATATAAAGGAAAAGAACATAGGAAATAACAACTATTTATATTAGTAGGTTTGACCTAAATAAATAATCTATTCAATTAATCAAGTAGTATGCAAGAGAACTTCAAGATATCTTTCTTTTATGTTTTTTAAGATTGTATTTATTTATCTTTGAAGGGTAAGGGAAGGAGAGAGGGAGAGAAATATCAATGTGTGGTTGCCTCTCATGCATCCTCTGCTGGGAACTGGCCTGCAACCCAGGCATGTGCCCTGACTGAGAATCAAACCATGATCCTTTGGTTCGTAGGCTCGCATTAAATCCACTGAACTACACCAGCCAGGGCAAGATATGTTTCTTTTACATCTAGAGGTATATAATCTACATTTGTAGACAAAATGTAAAAATAAAACAACAGTAAATTATAAACAGCCTTATTTAATTAAATGGTTATATTTGCAATACTAATGAAAATGGAGAAATTCAAAGGTGAAATAAATCAATGAAGATGGGAGAAATTGTCAAAAGTGTCATTGTGCTTAAGAATACAGAATGTGATGAGGCAGAGGGAGAGAGAGAAGGTATTCCGATGAGACAAAACGTTCACGAGATGAGGGAAATGAGACTACTCCAAGGACGCTGTGGCTGACTAGGGGAAAGACGATGAGCAAGTGCAAAAGGGAACAGTTTGGATGGTAAAGTTAAGTCACATGAGGTTAGGTGCTGAAGTTATAAGGCAAAATTCTCTTATCATGAAAACTGGCCTTAAATCAAAGAAATAGCCCATAACACCTTGCATGGTTTTAGTGCACAGTTCTGTAGAGCATTTTGTTTGTATAACTATGTGATGTATATAAATATATCTACTTTATTTTAAACAATAGGTACAATGTAATTTTATAACATTTGAATCATATTACAGAGAGATGAAACAGAAATAATAAATAAAAATTGATAGTTCTTAGAACTGAAGTTTTATTTGTTAAAAATACAAACCTGCAACCTGCCTTGACTAGTAAATAAGTACAAAAAGTAAGTAAATTATATGACAAGTGTCTGTTGTGCACCAGATGCTTCGTTTATCTCTCTGGAAATGGGTCATCTTTTCGTCGTGTAAACACCCTGAGAGAGGAACACTTCAAGGAAAAATCACTAACACGATCACACATAAGACAACAAGAATGTAGTGTTTTGTCTAATTGTTGAATCTGGGATTAAAACTAAGCAACTAAGGTCTCTAGGAATCCCAAAGCCTTGGCGTGATATGACACAGTATTCTTTTCCTGGTACCAAGAAGAGCTCTCACCATATTAACTAACAGACCCAGGAGATTTCTGAACAAATTAATAACACAATAACAACAACTTCAAAATAC
Organism: Carollia perspicillata; assembly: GCA_004027735.1. Taxonomy (NCBI): domain Eukaryota; kingdom Metazoa; phylum Chordata; class Mammalia; order Chiroptera; family Phyllostomidae; genus Carollia; species Carollia perspicillata. Next base: position 5,429 of record PVKM010001208.1, on the reverse strand, counting down.
AGATTAGTAAAATAAGTCAGAGTAGAAGAGATGCAAAAAGCCACACAGGAAGAAATAAAGTGCCATAGTATGATAATGACACTGAGCACAGGCCTTTTCCAGGGAGTAATGATAGACTGTCAAGGGAGCCAGCCATAATGTCCAACTCTAAATCTCTCCACCTGTAACATTTTGTGGGAGACCAATTTTCTAAACAGCACACAATGATGAAATGACATTTTAGAACAACCAAGCTCATTGTTACAACATTGTATAGTAAACATGATTTCACCTAATAGGAAAAAAACTCCAGCTTTTTGATCATACTCTATTTATCCACAGGCACATTTATTTTAATATTTGTATTTTACCTTAATAAATTAACAGAAGAGACTCTAGTCTATTGATAATAAAATTTTAAAGGATTATTAAAGATTGGCATGGAGAGATGGATATGCAGAGCATCATCACATAATAATCAATGAGAGCAAACCTTGAGCAAGAATGAATTCATTTTAAAATTGGTGTTTTATATTCATAACTCAGGGTGTGGAAATAGATGAATGAATATTAGGACTAGTGTAGTCAGTTTCCTCTATAAAATATATACTTAATTTTTGATGCATATCAATTATAGCAGCCCAAGAACTTGAAAACAAACTTTCATCAATGTGCTGCTGCTTAGTTGGTAACTGCAGTACCTTAATAGTTTATAAGAAGTTTATACTTGAAAGACTGACTGGAATATTTAAAAATGAATGTGAAATTGCACCAAAGCACTATCTTTGAATCTCTAGAATGGGTTATTAAACTAGAGAAGTGGGACTGGGTCTCAAAAGCTGGTTTTATATCTGCCACTGACAGTGAAATTTATATTTGTAGATTCTCTCCTTCCTGAATGGTGAGACATGAAATAAGTTGCCCCACACAAAAGGGGGACACTGTTTAGATGGAAAAATGATCTTTGAATGGGAAAAATATAAAATTTCTGAGTACAGTTATCACTTTATATAATTACAGGACATTAAATTTTATGAGTTTGCAAAAATTAGGTATTTGGCATGGACACTGAAATATAACTATATAATGAAATATAGCATAGAGAAATTTATTTAAAACAAAAATATTTTGCTTTTGAAAGTATGCAATTATTTTCAACATTGAGAAAGTAAACTATAAATGATATAGCAAGATATTAAAATGGTATATTATTACAAATTCAGTGCATCTTTTTAACAATACTATAAAAGTTGGTGTGCAGAAAAATATAAATTATTTATAAAACACATCCATTAAAAATTTGCTATTTGTGAAATCAAGTTTATTCAAATTATTTGCCATTATTAGAACTGAAGTATTATCAATTTCTAAAGTAATTTTAGCAATTCAATTTTTTTCTATGATTCCCATATATGAATCATATAAACCAAGTCTACCAGAAGGTTGTAAACCTTGCCTGCCAGTTTGCTGCTTCTGTTCACAACTTACTCATTGTGAGGACAGAGGTACATATAGGAGGGAGACATTAGTGATACACACTGAAATCTCTGGTTCTACTGCTGGATATGTGTGCAATTACAGCTCTTTGACTTTTAGAGCTTGGCATGACCATGAGATTTGCATTGGTCAATAAAATGTGAGCAGAAATATTTATATACTTGTCCCTTCTCCTCCACTATAGTTGTCCTGGGGCGCATGTTTTTGTAAGGATCAAACTCAGCTACCATTGACAACTTGCAGTCTGCAAGACCCATAGTCAATTTTGCAGGGGCAAAAAATTCAATCTTTATATTTTAAATCTTAAGATACAAGGACCTTGGAGAATTTTGTTTCTTGCAGTTAACCTACATTGACTTGAAAGTTATACTACACGTCCTCTACTTACTGTTGTAATGTAAAGATGCTGAGCACTTTTGAAAGTAAAGAAAGTCTGTATTTAAATCACCCTCATAACTTTAATACCTAGTATATACTACAGTGTAGGTTATTGGTTAATGAAAATTCTGAATAAATTATAAATTATAAATAGTAATATATATAGCACTTTGAAAGGAATTTTTTAAGAAGACAATGAAGGTGATAAAAGATTATGTTAGCATAAGCAATTAACAATAAGAATTGAAATTTATGCTAGTTTTACAATTATCAGGAGCTATTCAATATGCCTCCCATATATTACCATATTAAACTGTCACAATCAATTTCTAATAGAAATATTAACATTATCCATATTCTATGGATGAGGAAATAAAATCAAATCTTTACCCTGGGAATATAAGAATTAAAAATATATAATTATACAGCTATTCAAAATCATTAAGAATCCAATTAGAATGAGAAAAGCAAAAACCATTCATCAGATTCTCATGATAGAATTCTTTAAATTTTCTAGTTTACAGAATTATAATATAATATAAGCAAAATCATTATAAATATAATATAAACTTGTTTTTCAGAAATTTTATGTGAAATTCTGGAAAGCCATTCTATAATTTGTCTGGAGGTTACTTCTAAATTTTATGAGTTTTGAGATTAATAATACCAGAACAAGAAAACAAACAAAAAACCCACCTTTGTCCCTCTAAAAAATAATACTATATTAAATAGACATAGCCTTAGACCTATAACAATTTTTCTTATGTGCTGAGAACATTTTTTTTATTTGTGACTTTTCCTTACTTATCCTTAGATACCTAGAATTGTCAAGGGGATATTTTTTAAAATACTAACTTGGTCTTGAATTTAATTACTTTATCAGTTAAAGGCATTGAATCACAGTTATCATTCTCATGTCCTCAGTGGTAAATGCTGGGCTTCCATATGTTGATCTACACTCTTAACTTTGCAGTTGAGTTGGGGATGATGCTTGGATCCATTTCTGTAATCATGCATTCAGGTGTGGAACCTCTCTTTCCTCCTTGTTAAAAACACATGCTGTATTTTACTAACACCCTTATTAAGTCACTGTGGTAATTTTCTATCACTGGTGCAACAACTCAGTCTCCTATCTCACAGTTATGCAAGTCTAAGTCACAGGTTTTGCGCATGTCTTACCCAACTAAAATCAAGTTGTCCTCAGACTACCTTCCTTTTCGGAGGCTCTAGGGAAGAACCTCCAAAAGGGGAATAACCTATTTTAAATAGGTTATTTAAGTAACCTATTTAAATAAATAACCTATTTATTTAAACCTTCCTGCTCATTTAGAATGTTGGCAAAATTCAGCTCATTGAGGTTATAGAACTTAGGTCCCTGTATTAGACAGGGTTGTCCAGACAAATAGAACTGTAAAAGAACAAAATTTAACAAAGCATATTTGAAAATCTAATTAAGTGATTCATGAATCAGGCTGCAGCATTCCATCCAGCAACTAAGAGGGTGGTAGGCATGCTTGTATAAAACAGAAGGTTTATTATAGAAAGAAGGGTGGGTTGATAGAGTTATTAATGAAAGAAAGGAAAAGACTAATTTTAGACTAGGACATCTTTTGGAGAAAAGGGAATGACAAGAGTTTTTATCATGCATATTGCTGCTTCTTTCTGTGGGGATGGAGAAGGCCCTTGTGACAGATTACTGGGGCATGACTAGAAAATTCCAGGCATGTTGATTAAGATTACGTTTCCAGGAGAGGTCAAAGCTGTAATTAGGTCAGGTATTGAATTTAGAGTTGATGTCATGGGCTTTAGCAAAAGTGTTACCTTTTTGGGGGCTATAATTTTCTCTTTAACATAATCAATAGTATAGATAGATGATAGATAGATAGATAGTCAGATAGATAGTCAGATAGATAGATAGATAGATAGATAGATAGATAGATAGATAGATAAAAATAGATTATGAGGGATTGACCCATGTGATTATCTAAAAGTATCTAAAAGTCTCATGAGCCCTGGCTGGTGTAGCTCAGTGGATTGAGCGCAGGCCCATGAAACAAAGGGTCACCAGTTTGGTTCCCAGTCAGGGCACATGCCTGGGTTGCAGGCCAGGTCCCTGGTGGGGGACACATGAGAGGCAGCTACACATGGATGTTTCTCTCCCTCTCTTCCTCCCTCCCTTCCCCTCTCTCTAAAAATAAATAAATAAAATATTTTAATAAAAAAATAAATAAAAGTCTCATGACCTTTCACCTGCAAGCAGAGACCCAAGCAAGTGGTGAAATAGTTTTTATTCCAACCCAAAGTCTTGAGAACCAGGGCAGCCAATGTTTAAGTAATTCCTGGTCTGAATCAGTGGGGCCCAAGAACTAGGACCTCTAAAGTCTGATGTCTGTATATACAAAAACATGGATATGCCAGCTAAAACATAGAGAGAAAATATGCTCTCTATATAACTTTTTTTTTCTATTTAGGAATTGGTTGATGCCTACCCACATTGGTTAGAGCCATCTTTTTTCTTAGTCTACAGATTAAAAGGCTAATATCTTCCAGAACAGCCTCACGGATACACCTAGAAGAAAAGTTTACCAGTGATCTGAGCATCCCTTAGTCTGTTCACACTGACTCATAAAATTAACGATCACAGTCCCCATTTTTTAGCTGGCTATAAATGAAGAGCCACTAACTGCTTCTAAAGGTGGATACATTCCTGGACCCTTTTTTCCATCTTCAAAACCACAGACCAAGTATTTCTCAGTGTTCATTTTCTGAGCAACCTTTCTTCCACTCTCTTCCATTTTTAAGGACTACTGTGATTAGATTGAACCCACCTAAGTAATCCAGCATAATCTTCACATTTCAAAGTCCCTCCTGACATGTATAATAACCCATCTATAATTTGGGGGAATTTGGTTATTGATGTCTTTCCTGGACTTTTATTCTGCCTACCAGAGCCAAAGGAAGTTTGTTTCTTAGAAGCAGTTAAACTCGGTAGGTTACATCAGAAAGAAGGAGTATCTCAAGGGGAGATCATTCAGCAATGTTTCCAGCTAGTGCTCAGTGCTTTTTTTGCCATTTGCTGTGTTGCCAGTGAGATTTTTTCTATTCTTTCCCATACATGAGGAAAGTAGATAACAATAGGGATTTTCTTTTTAATTTTATTTCACCAATATCAGTATGTTAGTTATCTGTATGGTACTACTTGAAATTTACATTTTTTCAGTATTACTATTAATGCTGTTAAGTAGCCTATTAAGTAGCCTATTTTTTAAAAACTTGTTGACAAGGAGAAGTATTTGTTTTTTTAATCAAGATTACGAGCAAGAGACAGATTTCTCAGAGCAATTTCTGGTTTCAGGGAGATCTTTAGAACTATGACCCTGACCCAAACTAAATTCTCCAAAGGCCATACCCAAAGTGCATGCCCGGGGGTCTCTCTACATCTGCCTGAACCATCATGTGCACTCTATTGTATATGTGATTTATCCGCAGTCTACTGTGTCAGTCAAGATGGGACTTAAAGACCATGATCCTTAGAATCACTTACAGAGTCTGTTAAACAATACACATCTGGTGGA
>PVKM010001207.1:0-82859 GCA_004027735.1 Carollia perspicillata | reverse complement strand
TGGCCAAAGGACCTGGCAGTCCCATATTCATGTGCAGATAAACTGGGAGAAGCAACTGGGGAGCAAGACAGACCATGCAACCCAGGGTTCCAGAGCAAGGAAACAAAGCCTCAAAACCTCTGGCTGTAAAAACCTGTGGGGGTTGTGGTGGTGGTAGAAACTTCTTGCCTCACAGGAGAGTTTGTTGGAGAGACCCATAGGGTCCTAGGACACACACAAGCCCACCCATTTGAGAATCAGTACTAGAAGGGCCCAGTTTGCTTGTGGGAAGCAGGGGAAGTGACTGAAAGCCTGCCAAGAGCTGAGCAAGTAACATTGTTCCCTCTCAGGCCCCTCCCCCACAGACAGCAATACAACACAGTGATGTGGGTTGCCCCATGCTGGTGAATACCTAAGGCTCTGCCTGTTAGAATGTAACAGGCTTCCCAGACACACACACAAAAGTATGGTCCAAATGAAAGAATAGATCAAAGCTCCAAAAATAGAATTAAGTGATGAAGAGATAGCCAATCTATTAGATGCAGAGTTCAAAACACCAGTAATCAGAATACTCATAGAAATTGTTGGGTATGGTCCCAAATAGAGAAAAAAGTGAAGGTTATGCAAAGTGAAATAAAGAAAAATGTACAGGGAACCAACAGTGAAGGGAAAGAAACTGGGACTCAAATCAATGGTTTGCAGCAGAAGGAAGAAAGAAACATTTAACCAGAACAGAATGAAGAAACAAGAATTTGAAAAAAAATGAGTAGAGACTTAGGAACCTCCAGGACAACTTTAAATATTCCAACTTCTGAATCACAGGGGTGCCAGAAGGAGAAGAGGAAGACCAAGAAATTGAAAACTTATTTGAACAAATAATAAAGGAGACCTTCCCCAATCTGGCAAAGGAAATAGACTTATAGGAAGTCCTGGAAGCTCAGAGAGTCCCAAAGAAGTTGGACCCAAGGAAGCACACTCCAAGGTACATCATAATTACATTATCCAAGATTAAAGATAAAAGCAGCAACAGAAAAGGAAACAGTAACCTACAAAGGAGTTCCCATAAGACTATCAGCAGATTTCTCAAAAGAAATCTTACAGGCAAAAAGTGGCTGGAAAGAAGTATTTGAAGTCTTGAAAGGCAAGGATCTACCTCTAAGATTACTCTATCCTGCAAAGCTATCATTTAGAATGGAAGGGAAGATAAAGTGCTTCCCAGATAAAGTCAAATTAAAGAAGTTCATCATCACCAAGCCCTTATTATATGAAATGTTAAAGGGACTTATCTAAGAAAAGGAAGATGATCAAAACTATGAACAGTAAAATGACAACAAACTCACAACTATTGACAAGTGAAGCTAAAAAAACAAAAACAAACTAAGTAAACAAGTAGAAAATGGAGATCACATGGAGGGTTATCAGTGGGGAGGTAGAGTGGAGAGAATGGGGGAAAAAGTACAGGGAATTAGAAGCATAAATTGTAGGTACAAAATATACAGGTTAAGAATCGTATAGGAAATAGAGAAGCCAAAGAACTGATATGTACAACCCATGGACATGAACTAAGTGGGGAGGGGATGCTGGTGGGATGGAGGGTACAGGGCAGAGGGGAATAAAGGGGAGAAAAAAATGGGACAACTGAAATAGCATAATTAATAAAATATGTTAAAAAAAGACTTTTCTGACCAATCAAGGCAGAAACCAATATTCTTCCCTATGAAACCTACATCCATGCCATTGGCTAAAAGAAATAAACCTAGGTTGTTTTATGTTCTGATTTATATGAAGCAATCATTACATTTCTCAGGTGAAATTTCCCTTTGTATGAAACAAGTATAGATACCATTTAGCAGCTATATGATTCCTACACGTCAGAGTATATGATAATTTTGTGTAAGTATCAGCTAGTCTCCAAACAGAAACTACTCTGAGTTTAAAACCGAGGAGATTTAATGCCATGTTTGCCTCACAGGTGGTGGAAAAGCTGAGAAGGCAATTGGGGGACCCAAATGATGTAGGGATTAACAGCAGCAGGAGGTCATACCATCCTGTATTAGTACTCTGTTGCTGTGTGACAAATTACCTCTCAACTTTAAGGCTTGAAATGGCACAATATTATCTCCCAGTTTCTGAGGGTCAGGCATATTGGTGTGACTGAGATGGTTCATTCTGTCTCAAAATCTCTCATGAAGTTGTAGTGAAGTTACTGGCTGGGTTTGTAGTCTCACCTATGGGTGTTTGACTAGGCTGAGAGATCCACTTCCAAATTCCCTCAGTTGATGGTTTGGTGGCCTTGGTTTTGCCATGTGGACCTCTCCACAGGGTAGCCTTCCATGAATGGCAGCAGGCTTCTCCTGGAGCAAGTGGTCCATGAGAGGGAGAGGGTGAACTGAAGATAGAGCATCAGTATTTTCACCTCTCGGAAGTAATATCCCAGGACTTCTACTATTTTTTACTTATTAGAAGTAAGTCACTAAGTTCAGCCCACTCTCAAAGGGAGAGGATTACACAAAGATCTGAATACCAGAAGGCAGGTGTACTAGTTTGCTAGGGCAGCTATAACAAGTATTACCACAAACTGAGTGGTTTAACAGAAATTTATTGTCTCAATTGTGGAGGCTAGAACTCCGAAATCAAGGTGTGAGCAGGGTGGTTTCCTTCTGGGGCTATGAGGGCGAATCTGTTCCTTGCCTGTCTTCTAGCTTTTGGTGAATTGTGGTCATGCTTTGACCTTCCTTGGCTTGTAGATACATCGCCCCAATATCTGCCTTGTGTTTGTCCAAATTTTCTATTAAAAAAATTGTTTATTTATTTATTTATAGAGAGAGGAAGGGAGGGAGAAAGAGAGGGAGAGAAACATCAATGTGTGGTTGCCTCTTGCATACCCCCTACTGGGGACCTGGCCCATGACTGAGGCATGTGCCCCAAGTGGGAATCGAACCAGCAACCTTTGGGTTCAGAGGCTGGTACTCAATCCACTGAGCCACACCAGCCAGGGCCAAAATTTTCTCTTTTAATAAGGATGGAAGTGATATCATAATAGGGCCCACCCTAATGACCTCATCTTAACTTGACTACATCTGCAAAGACCCTATTTTCAAATAAGATCACATTCAGAGGATCTACAGGTTAGGACTTTAATACATCTTGCGGGGACTCAATTCAACCCACAACTGTTGGAATCATCAGAGATCATTTCAGAGGCTGCCTACACACACCCTTAGGCTGGAAGACAAAGAGAGGAGGTAATGTTACAGAGCCTAGTGGATGAGCTTCCACCTGCAGGAAGCGAGAGCCATATTAGGCTGTCTGCCAGAGCTGGGGCCATGGAGAAGACAGTCGCTGCTAGAATTGCTATATGAGCAAAGAGGGAACTGGAGAATAACCTGGTTTCTTTCCCATTCTGCCCCAGTCCAAAGTAGACAGTCCAATCTTCCTTGCTGAAAGTCAGTTGACAAGATACCTTCAGGAGCCATCCCTCCTACAAAACTAAACAGAGTTGGAGAAAGGCAAGCCATGGACCCGAGGGCAAGCAGTCCCAGGATTGGCAGATATGTATTGTGTCAGCTGTGCGGCAGGGCATCTCACAGTGCTGCTGTACACTCAGAGAGACATCATAGGGTATTTGAATGATTTTGAGGTTAACACAGTCATATTTGATATCTGTTGGATACCACATGAAATACTAGGTTAAGGTAGTTCAGACAGTCAACATTAGATTGTGCTACGTAATTTTTTGATATCCTTGCAGTTGCTGTGACTTAACTACTTTAGTGAGCAGAATTTTTAGGTATATCTATGACTACAGGAGCCATAAAAAATTTCCTAACGTACTAAGAAAGTTTGAGAACCTTGGACATTAGGCTTTATTCTTATTAGTCATATTTATAGAGCATAGCTGGAGAGGCTGACTCTTTAATGACTTGGCAGCTAACTTCTTGCCCCTGAACATCTCATTTTGACTCAAGAATCACTGAACTTAAGTTTGGGCAATGAGAAATATGTACTTGGAACCATATCAAGAGAATGAAAGTCTTTCCTAAGAAACTCAAAATATCATTTGTAAATTCTGGAGAGTGGGACTTTCAGATTTTAGTGATTCATCCATAAAGGATGCTGTTTGAAAAGAAGAAAAATCTGGAGAAAAAATATATACCCTAGCCAAACCGAATAGCTCTCCACTCCTTACATATAGGTTGCATGTTCCTGCCGAGCTCCAATGTTTGCACCTGCTGTTCTTACTGCCAGAGCAGCTGCCGTCCTCGCCCCACCTGTCTCACCTCCCACCAGCAAACTAGTTTTTGTTGTAGGCTCAGCCGTGTGCTCACACACTCCAGGAAGGTTTCCTTCATTCCCAAGGCTGGTTAGGTGGCCCTTCAATGTTCTGTAGCTGCTGGTGTCCTCCCCATTATGAGTTACCACCCTGGACCAAAAGGCATCTCTGTCTATCTCCCTTGCTGGTTTGTAAGTGCCATGAGTAAGTGCCATGTAGGTGCTACATAGGTGCTCAATAAATGTATAAAGTATGATTGTTTTGGAACCAGACTCAAAAAGAGTGGTAATAGCTTCTCATTCCAGTAAGCCTAAGCACATGCTTCCATCGGCAACAAAGTATCTTCTTATTGTCCCCAAAGACACTACAACAGGAAATGGTTCTTTAAAAGGAAATCTAGTTTAATAAGATCTAAATATTCCCATTATGACTCAAATATGCATAAATGACTGTTTATAGTGGACTGTGTATCCTTATACATCCTTTAAAGGTCACTTAGCAACTTGCAGTTTCTGCCTTAGTCTCTTCCGCGTTAACTCATTCTCTTTGGGGAAAGCTTTTCTTTCCATGGAGAAGGCCGCCCAGGTTTGAAGGGCTTTAAGTGCTATTTGCTCTCAGAATCTGCTGTGCGACCATCTTCAGACCCTGGCTCCCACTGTGGTACAGCTTGTCCCTCCTGACCTTGAGCATCTTGTTTGGTACCTGCCAGGTTACTGGGCATCAGCTAGCACCCATGATGATGTCCAGGCCCTGCCATGCCTGTGATCCCGGGGGCCTTATGTTTTGCATCTCTCTCAACTCAAACTTGGTCTCTTCTCATTCACAGGACATCTTGGCCTCTAGAAAGCCCCAGAAACTTCAGTTGCCTTCTCTGCATCACCTCGGAGTGTGTGTGTCCCTCGGCTCCCATGGGTCCACCCACGAGGTCTATTTTTATCACCTAACACCATGTCCCTGCATGGCCAGGCTGAATGCCAGGCTCCCTTGAGGCAGCTTATACTCTTTCCAGGATATTCCCTGGAAAGCCAGGCCCAGCTGACTTTCTCTGTAATTCTGCCAAGCCTCCTTGGGGGTCCTATTATTGTACACCCCCTGCAGCCAAGGGCCAGAGAAATAGGGTGTTGAAGTTGTCTCCATGACCTATGCAGCACGTTGACCCTGGTCTCACATCCTCTCAACTCTTCTCTGCTTTATGACTTAATTTGATAAACTCCCTAAGCCCAGTCCTCTAAACATCCACTATGTTTAGAGGTACTCAGTCCACTGAGCCACATCAGTGGCTGTTTTGCAATTCAAAAATATAACTTTTTTTACCTTAGTGCTTAGTTCTGACTAATCAAAAATATTTTGGTTTTAGGAGGATTATTTTTTATGTGGGTATAAATACCTTTTATTTGAAACTCAAAACCAAGTGATGACTCCTTTGTCCTAGGAGGTATCTGCCCTGCCTTTATCCAGCAAACTTAGCTTCATGTGTGTGGCTCAGCTTTACTGATGGGAAGGATAACAAGTTCAAAAAGCAAGGTGGGTGAGGGTAGGCAGGGATGGAAATTTAATATAAAGACATTATTCTACTATATTTATAGTGTTGACACATATTGCATTTGTATTATATTTACACAAAGCTTTATAGTTTACAAAATGTTTTCATGTATGTTATCTTGAAGCAGTATAGAATAATGGTTAAAACCCAAATGTTAGACGTGGGATTTGACCATGGTTCTGCCACTTGTGAGCAGCATAGTGCTGGATGAGCTCGTTTAACTTTAGAAGTAAAATAAATGTAAAGGGGATAACAGCAGTACCATTCTCATAAGCCTGTCAGCATTGGGTAAGGCATCATCTATGTAAAGAACTTAGCATAACACTGGGTATACATTATTTATAATTGACATGACTTTTTCAAGATATTGAAGAGTATAAATAAGGGTGACATGTTTTTTTTAATAGTCCTAGTTTTATTTATTTATTTAGATGTTTATTTATTTATTTTTAGACAGACAGGAAGCAGGGGAGAAAGAGAAGGAGAGAAATATCAATGTGTGGTTGCCTCTCATGTAGCCCCCACTGGGGACCCGGCCGGCGACCCAGGCATGTGCCCTGACTGGGAATTGAACTGGTGAGCCTTTGGTTCACAGCCCACGCTCAATCCACTGAGCTGCACCAGCCAGGGGAAATAAAGGCCACATGGTTTTTTTTTTTTTTAAGCCAGTATTAATCTCTTTGGAGCTTCCTTCTTTTGTCAGGTCTTTCAAACTTCAACCTTAGTCATGGATTTCCTTCTCTTTGTGGAGTTGAGTAAAGAAAAGTGATCCTTAATTGCTTCAGTGTTCACTGGCCCATGTGTGCCCCTATCAATATGGTCATTCCACATGCTCCTATGCTGGTGCTAGGCTGGCCAGGGCTTGTGGACTTTGTTGACAGACTCTGGGAACTGGGGAGCCTCCATGGGAAGCTGGGGGCAGGGAGTGGTCCCACCCTCACTAAGCTGCAGCCCTGCCAATGTCGCTCTGCCTTTCCCCTCCTCACCCAATGAAACTCCTTTCCCGCTGTCCTCCTCTGGGCCCACCTAACATAATCTTAAGAATTTCGTTCTTTAAGAACAAAGGCCAGGAAGGGGAATTGATGTCATAATGTTTCTACTGGCTGTGGGGCAGCTCGCAAGTGCAAGCAAAGGTCTACTGCAGCAGGTACAGAACACATGTGAATATCTCAACTTATCCTGCTGTGCATCGAATGAATGCAAGCAGTTATTACAGTGGTGGCTTAATATGATGGAATGATAAAAAAGTTTTGAATTATTCTTTACTCACTTCATCTAAATTTAAGGAAAGAGTTTTAGGAATGAATATTTTCATGATGCTGAAAATGAGGAAAAAATATCAGACTTAACTGTAAAATTCCTATCAGACTTACAGAAAGGAGAAAAAGGAGTCAGTCTAGCACACGGATTTGAATGGTTTTGGGGATTTGTCCTCACAATCAGAATGAATTTAGAAATCTGTAACTAGTCTCTATAATTATTAAAGATTGAAATGCAAATATGTATACAAACAAGCAAATATAAGTTTATAAGAAAACCTAGACTGTATATAAGAGTGAGAAAGAAATTCATAACCAAGCTTGGAAACTTAAATCTGTAAAAGAAAAATATAAGTATATTTATTAAAAGTTAAAAACAATTACATATGTGATACTATAATTAAAATAAAAAATAAATAACAGATTTGGAAACAGTATTGGTAATGCAAGGACAAAGGGTTTATATACACAACAATATTCAGAACACTTAAAACTTGAATAAGGCAAATAAGCCAGTAAAAAATGGAAAAGGTATATGCTTAATAAGCATAAAAAGTTGACGTGATGTATCAGTTTACCGACATTAGGTGAACAAAATTAAACATACAAACATGGAAATGTAAAGACCAGTCTTGGAAGACTCACACATAAAGTAGTCCATTTGTACATTGGCTATAGGACTTGCAACATCCTTTTGGAGAGAGACATAGCAATGTCTACTAAAACTAAGATTAAAAAAATACATATCCATTGATCTAGCAATTCCACTTAGAGAAATGTATTCATTGAAATAAAAAGTCAACTACAAAAAATTAAATACAAGGAACTTATTGCCACATTGTTCATAATAGTTAAATGAATTATGAGAAACAGTATGGAAAGTTATGCACTTATTAAAAGGAAAGAACTAGAGCTATATTTGTCGTCTTGGAAGGATTTCCATAAAACACTCTTGACTACACAAGCAAATATTTGCAGAAATGTGTATAATATGATCTAATTCTTATAAACAGTAGTAAACCTCCCATATAAATGACTGGGCGCGCGCGCGCGCATGTGTGTGTCTGATTAGAGAGATACACAGTAGATTTTAATGTGGGTTACCCAGAGGGGTGTTGATAGGGCTGGGGGCAAATGAAAGATGATGGATGAAAAGCAAGAAAAAGATACCTATACTAAAAATCAGATGTACAATCCCCAAATATAAGTATTCACACACACATACACACTCAAACACACACATACATAGAAATAAGGGGGAATGAAAGGATATGCAAGTTCCAAGTATAAATGGCCTATGATATTCTCTTAAGTTTCTGTTTACAGATTAATTTGTATAGTATGTTCTATCTTTCTAAAACGAGTAAATAATCACTTATGTAAGTGTACATATGTTTCTACACGTATGTATATATATTTCTTTTAAAATTATTTATTAATTTTTTACACTTTATTTTTTAAATTTAATCTTTGTTGTATTTTTCCATTACCATTTAATCTCCTTATATCACCCTCCCCCAGCAATCACCACACTGTTGACCATGTCCACGAGTCCTTTTTCCTTTTTGCTCAATCCCTCCACTCCCTACCCTCCCTTACCCACTAGCTGTCATCTGCTCTCCATTTGAGTCTCTCTCTACTTTGCTTGTTAGTTCAGTTTGTTCATTGGATTCCACATGAGTGAAATCATATGGTATTTTTCTTTATTAGACTGCCTTACTTCACTTAGCATTGCGTATATTTCTGCACACACATATGTGCAAGGAATAAGGCATGAAAAACACACACTAGAATTAATATTGCATACTGAGAGGTGGGAACAGAGCAAGACCAAGATTCCATCTTTATTTTTTTGCTATGTATTGTTTTACTTCTTATACTAAGCTTGAATGAATTTTTAACTTAAAATACACCAAATAAATTTAAATAATACTTCCTACACATGTATAACTTCTAGATTCTATAAATCTGTTGACTCAATCAAATAATGTACCAGCCCTGGCCTGTGGCCAACATTACTACCTAAACCAAAGTCTGATCTTATTTCAAAGTGAAATTTATCCTCCTTTTATGCTAAGTGATTGCTAAAATGCCATTGCCCCATTCATCTTCTTATCTACTTCTCATCCGTAGCCTGAAAAGATATTATCTCCATGTTTATACTTATAAAAGAAAGAATCAGAAGGCATTAGTGACTTCCCAAAGGACAGAGCTAAATAGGACCTAAATGCAGATCTCAAATTCCAGGTTTTTTTTCCCCTATTATATCACAAGTGCCTCTAAACATGTGTTTTTCTAGCTCCTTCCAAAACCCCAATGGTTGTCCAAGTCCTGGTTATGGATAGCTATATAGCTACTCATGACACAATGAAAATTTCCCTTTGGTTGTCAAGGTACCATTCATTTTTTCCAGTCTCTAATGCTCTTTTTTCTTCTCTCTGCTTGGCTAAATTTTGTTCATTTGTGAAATCATTTTGGTTCTTTCCAAATGCATGAGATCAAAGGAAGACTTGGCCCTATTAGCTTCCTTCTCTTCCAACCTGGCCCTTCAGATAGTACACAATCAAGATTTCCTCAGCGTGAGTGTTAAAGGAATAAGATGAACAGGACTAATAAAAAGGCCCCATAGCCACAGGATACTATAGTGAAAGAAACAGAAAAAGAATCAAAATAAAAGTCTGATATGAATTGATATGAACTGATATTTTAGCTTATTTAATTTTTAAAAATTTATTGGGGTGACATTGCTTAATAAAATTATGTGGGTTCCAGGGGTACAATTCTGTAATATGTCATCTGTATATCGTATTGTGTGGTCACCACCCCAAGTCAAGTCTCCTTCCATCACCATTTTTCCCCCTCTACCTTTCTCTACCTACTTCCAACCCCTTTCTGAACTGAATGTTTCTGTCCTCTAAAAATTTATATCTTAAAGCTCTAAACCTCAGTGTGGTGGAACCTTTGGGAGGTAATTAGATTAGGTCATGAGAGTGAGCCTCTCATGATGGCGGTACTGCTCTTGTAAAAAGAGAAAGAGACATGAATGTTCTCTCTCCACTACAAGAGGATACAGCGAGAAGGTGGTGTTTACAAGCCAGGAATTGTGCTCTCACTAGAGACTGAATCTGCTGGCACCTGATCTTGAACTTCCCAGCCTCCCATACTGTGAGAAATAAATGTTTGCTGTTTAAGTCACCAAGTCTGTGGTACTTTTAAAAAATAGTATCCTGAAAAGACTAAGATAGTTGAACAGAAATTGTTGATGCAACTAGTCTTTTAGCATTAGCTGGTAAAAAGTGGCAGGACTATTGTATATAAATGTGCTTTTATTTCTTGAATTATACATCTGGTAGGCAGGCTTTTAAGATAACCCCCAATGAATCATTGCCTTTCCTAATGTCATCTCCTTGAATGTAGACAAAATTTGGGACTGGTTTCTAAACAACAGAATATAGCAATGGTGGTGGGATAGTAAAGTCCTGTGATTGCATTGCATTGCATAAGATTGCCTACAGAAGAGAGATTCTCCTGATGACCCATAATCTGCCATGTTGTTAGAGGGCCACATGGCAAAGAACTGTTGGTAGCCTCTAGGTACTGAGAGCGGCTCTCAGATAACAACCAGCAAAAGTACCCGAGGGCCTCATCCTGCAACCCCAAAGAGCTTAATTTCAACAAAAGCCCCTTGCACTTGGAAAAAGACCCTAAGCTCCAGAAAGAAAAGCAGGCTGGTGGATACCTTGATTGTAGCTTTGTGAGGCTCTGAACAAAGGATCCAGATACACCATGCTCAGACTCTTGAATCATAGAATACGTGAGATAAGAAATGTGCTTTGTTTTCGGTAACTAAGTTTGTGGTAATTTGTTATGCAGCAATTGCAAATGAATATAATACCTAACATATACAAACCATAACGTCATGGAAAGAACACAGCTCTGAAACACAGGAGACTTGGGTTAGTTTCTCATGTCCCAATGAACTTGCTATGGAGCATCAAGCAATTCACATAACCTTTGGGTTACTTCAGTGGCTTGATATGTGAAATGAAAGCCTCTTCAAGATTTCTTTAAGGTCTTGCTACTAATACTTCCTGGTTAATGTTGACATTAAATGCTATAGGACTTTTAGGCATAACAAATATACTACATATTATTATAACATATTTTAATCTGGCCCACTTACTTTATTTATTGTCATCATAACCGCCCCCCCCCCCCACCACAGTATTAAAATTAGCATCCTTAACCCTGGCTGGTGTAGCTTAGTGGATTGAGCATGGGCCTGTGAACCAAAGGGTCACAGGTTCGATTACCAGTCAGGGCACATGCCTAGGTTGTGGGTCAGGTCCCCAGTAGGGGGCGCAGGAGAGGCAACCACACATTGATGTTTCTATCCCTCTCTTTCTTCTTCCCTTGCCTTTTCTCAAAAAACAAAAAACAAAAAAGAAATAAAATCTTAACAAAAAATAAAATTAGCACCCTCAGATTTTGATTTAAGAAGGCAGAACGAAGTATAAGGACTAATTTAGAAAGTTGCTTAAGAAGAATCATGTTTTCTTCTATGTACTTTATGCTTTAAGGTCTCACATTTAGTTTTTTAATCCACATTGAGTTAATTTTTGTGTATGGTATAAGATAGTGGGCCAGTTTCATTCTTTTGCAAATGGCTGTCCAGTGTTCCCAAAACCGCTTATTGAAGAGACTTTCCTTTCTCTATTATATAGTCTTGGCTCCTTCATAAATTAATTTCCCATATATGTGAGGGTTTATTTCTGGACTCTCAATTCTGTTTCATTGGTCTGTGAAAGACAGAGCTGTCCAACAGGCATAGGAAAAGATGTTCAACATCACTAATTATTAGGGAAATGCAAATCAAAACCACAATGAAATATCTCCTCACACCTGTTAGAATGGTTATTATCAAAATGACAAGAAACAACAAGTTTTGGAGAGGGTGGAGAAAATGGGGCCCTCATACAGTGTTGGTGGGATTATAAATTGATGCAGCCACTATAAAAAACAGTATGGAGGTTCTTGAAAAATTAAGAATAGAATTATCACTTAATCTAGCAGTTCCTCTTCTGGGTATTTGAAGAATATGAAAATCCTAATTTAAAAGGATATATGTACCTCCATGTTTATTGCAGAACTATTTATAATGGCCAACACATGGAAATGAGCATCCATTAATGAATGAATGGGTAAAGCTCTGTTGTATACACATACATACCAGGATACTACTCAGACATAAAAAGATGAAATAGTGTCATAAGTGACAAGGTGGGCGAATCTTGAGGGCACTATGCTAAGTTAAATTAGACAGAAAAGGACAAAAAGTATATGATTCCACCAAAAAAATTAAAAATGAACAAAATGAAACAAAAACAAGCTCATAGATAAAGGCAATAGAATGTTGATCTCCAGAGAGAAGTGGGACTAAGGGAGGGCAACTTGGGTAAAAAGGCTCACATACATGGTAAGGGAAGGAAACCTGTGTTTTGTTTGTGAGCACGCAATACAGTGTGCTGGTAGTGAATTATAATGTTGCATTCCTGAAACTCACATGTAATTAACCAGTGTTACCTCAGTAATAAAAAATGGAAAAAATTCATGATGATCATTATTACCTTTCATAAGTTTCATTGTAATATTTAGCACCAAGACATAACTAAGATAAAAAAAAGAAGAAATGGAAATTTTGCTTTCTGGACCATTTTCAGGAATGTGAAAGATGAGTTGGATGTGATTCCTGTCTCTATTTCTGGAGCGTTGCACAATGTAGGAAAATGGAGCAAACTCTTAACCTCCCTGGAGAGAACTGTGCACATTCCCCAGGTGAGGCTCTTACATCAGAAGGCAACACCTTCTTATCACCATCAGGATGCTGGTGATTCAGCAGGTTCATCTTAATGCTGTGTACTTAGGCATAAATGAGATAAGTAAACAAGATGGAACCACCAACCATTTTGCGGCACTTTGTCAGCATTAGGAAACATCATAGTTCATATTTATGTTTAGTGTAAATAAGAAGCCTTGGAGAGGCAAAGCCCCATGCTGTGCAAGGTGTATGGTATATTCCCTCCTGATCCCACAAGGCTCTGTAAACAAAGGAGACTTCTGCTATAAATAGGACCTGGGTTAGGAAACATTTCATGCAAGTATTAATAATCAATGCACAACACAGTGTTAGGTGAGTGCCGGAGTAATTATCATCCAGTTAGG
Source organism: Carollia perspicillata (assembly GCA_004027735.1). NCBI lineage: Eukaryota > Metazoa > Chordata > Mammalia > Chiroptera > Phyllostomidae > Carollia > Carollia perspicillata. The sequence goes on along the minus strand of PVKM010001207.1, from coordinate 69,583 downwards.
AAAACCGATGAAGTCCTGAGGAAGTGAAGAAATGACTTCCTTTGCTCTAAGTGGCAGTTGGTGTGACGAGGATGACAGGATTCTTTATTAATTTAATTTTCCTTCTTTGCACCGATTTAGCTCCACAGTTGACACAGGGGTACCGAAGCTTACTCTAGGAGCCAGCCTTTGGAGCACAGGAGTTAGCCTCGTTTGCAAACTCACCACAGGACTGGAAACAGAGCTACAAGACAGAGCTGCCATAGCCAATCGCTGCTACAACCTGTGGCAGGCTGCACTACCCTGGCTCCTGAGCTCTCTGCCGGCCCTGGGAGGTGGTTCCCTCCCCCTCAGTCCTCCTCAACGGTGAGGCTGGCTGCTGCTCTCCCTGCACCTGTCGCTCAGTCCGGCTTTGGCAGAGTGAAATGAGGAGACAGCTGGAGTCATTATAGTTCCTCTGTTTGAAGGTTGCCCAAATGAAAAACAAACAAACAAATCTGGTGAGTTTCATGTTTCTTTTAAGTGTACAGAAATGCAGCTGCTAAGTGGTGTAGGAGATCAAAGGAGCCTTTTAAATTCAGCACACCAAAGTGTTCTTCCTGGCTTGATCCTTGGTGGAGATTTGTTAGAAAACTTTAGAAGGAAGTTGCAGAAGAGGATTAGGTCTATAAAACTCATGTGAATTGTGAAAAGTTCTTTATAAAGCTCATTAAATGTCCTCATTACTTGCCGATCTCTGGAGAATGTAGTGAGCTCAGAGGTTGTATTTTGAGAGGTTAGGAGTCAAGAGCGTAGTTGAAAAGTATTTACTTATAGAATGATAAGGTAATATGATTGATTGCCTACTTAATATTGTCAATTTCTTACAGCGAAACAAAGATACAGTTTAAAGCAATCAGTAATCTGAATACTTTAAACCCCGAGTTTGAAGTTGTGTCTTAAAATATAAAGGCATTATGCAGATAAAATAACTGGCATATTATTTTCAGTTTATGTTGCAATATTTTAAATAGCTTCGACTCCAATTATTGTATATTTTTAACTTTCTATTGGTACCTTAGCATTTGTTATTTTCTTAAAATTTCTATTTGTAAAAGAATATAAAATTACTTTCTAAATATAGACTGAAGTAGAAGTATGGGATAGTATTTCCATATTTAAATTTTCTGAACATAAATTTCTTATTAAAGTTTCAGTTTCTATTTTGACTAGACTTGGTTATTTAATGGTTTGTACTTGAAATTTATTTTTCTTTAAATTGACATGCTTTAAATGAATTCTTGATCATGTCATTCCTCTATTTAGCAGCAGAAAATTTAGAAGTATGTTATATGGATAGAACAAGCACGGCAAAGTGTCTTATAATACATTTCAGTTGTTATTGTTGATATGTTTATATATGTGATAAAATCTCTCTTGGTTATTCTGAGTCTTTGTTTTTCTATTTGTTCTCCAAATTCAATATTTTGCTTTTAGCTAAGTTTTTTTCTGGCTAAAATAATATATCTGCATCTAAAAAATTTAATTTTCACCTGGCATTGTTTTAATATACAAATTTAATTGAGAAATGTTTAGTAGGTAGTTATTTTGGTTTAGCTTGAGCCTTTTTTCGACAGCTTAAGGGGTTGCTGAGGAGGGGAAGAAAGAGTGAGTGTGGAAGAGGATCTTGACTTAAATAATGTATAAAGGTTAAACATCAAACACCGTGACTGTCATCATCATAATTCTAAATCCAAGCTGACCATGGATATTGATCTCTTCCTCCAATAAACCCTAACCTCCTTGATGTATTTTTCGTCCATTGACATGATTTTCATTTTCTTAGCCTTGGGATGTAGCTCTATTAAAGGTAAGTTTGAGGGCAGGAGCTGCCAAAGGTAGGTTTTCATTTTGGATTCGTACCGGCCACCTACCAGAGAATTACAGACTGGGTCCTGTGTGGGATATGCTCTTGAGGTGGTCTTGTCACAATACTAAGCTCCAGCATTGGTTGGTTCTCCAGTAGAAAGCGAGTGAATACATGTATGCATCTAATTGCAAGAGAAACTCATTTTGAAATGATGTGTGTAAATTTCTGGGAAGGAAAATTTAAAAACAGTTTATTATCACTCAACAAATCCACTTCTTTTTTGTTCCTCCCCAAATTGGAGGGTTAATTTACAAAATACTTAATTTGGTGATCGGAATATGGCTTAACTATTGGAAAAGAGAAGTGATTGTCTTTTGCCTTTTATGGAAAATGCCAGCATTTTTCTTATTTTGGTACCCAATGTTTATCTTTACGGTTTCATTTTCTATTTATAGTTTTAAAATAAAGCCATCCAATTTTTAAAATAAAGCCTCTATTACTTGTAAATTAATTTCACTAGAGAGTTGACTGGAGTGTGTTTCACTAGGTGCACAGGAGTTGAAAACTTTATCCAGATAGTTGCTTTTTAATTCACAGTGAATTCATGTTACTTTGGGGAACAAATTAAAAATAGTACATGTTCATTGTAGATAAATTAGAAGATATAGAAAAATGCACAAACAGGAAAACCACTCAGTCTCAAAAGGCAGAGATAATTATTAAATATCATGATGTATTTATTAGTGCAAAATATGCATATTTTTTACTAAGTGACATTATACTGTATACAAAATATATTCTGCCTTTTCCCACTAAACATTATTTTCAAGTACTCTTAACTATTTTTAAGCAGCTACAAAATATTCTTTTAAATGGATAATACATAACTATTTAAAATATCCCTTTGTTGACATTTAAAATTTTATTTTATATTAAGTGCATACAACAAGATTTGCTTGGAATGGTGCATTTTAGATATTGAAAATGTGAGCTCTTCCCTATTCCCAAAATGTAGATATTTTCATTTCTCCAAAATGAAATACTTCATTATGAAGATGGGTAAAGGAGACTGTTCAAGTGATTTCTACAGCATCATTTTAATTTTGATGATAAACATTTTAAACACCAATATAGGTAATATTGACTCAGGGAGTTCCACAAAGATTCATTTAAAAAGACTTAATAGGCCATTAATACATCAAGGGAACACTTTGTAGGGAGTCTCCATTACAAATCATTTAGAACACTTTTCTTACCGGAGGGTACCATTACACTTGTAAACACTTGCAAGCAAATAAGATATTTGGTGTTATTAAAATTGTCAAGGTACTTTCTATATTACTGTCTCTAACATAACAATAGTAGTGTCTGCTGAGGTTTATGGTTTTAGGTGGGTTATAAAATCAGTAGGTGGTGATGGACTTTTAAAAGCTAATTATCGGCTACCAGCTTAAAATAGCATCTGGCTGGCAGTCTCTGACTCAAGAGTTCCCCACTTTACACCGAAAGAGTTTGGAAGACATTTTAAAAGGTGAATTCATACTACTTCCAAAGACAGTACTGACAGTCAACCTATTGTGTCAGTCTGTGGGAGAAATTTCACTGCACTGAAAAACATCGGTGACTCAAGGTTCAATGCAGCCAGAATATAGGAAGAACCCCACTTATACCTTTTCTTGTATTCAACTCCTAATTCACAGCCTCACCACCTATACCAAACAGGGAACTGGGTCTCCAGCCTTTTAGTGGGTGCTGCTTCTGCAGAAACCCAACTACTCTGCCTATGCTTCTCCCAGATCTGAGTATTCCCCTTTCTTAAACTGTCAGATGTGGCAGACCACGTGAACAACTGCAGAGCATGAGGACAGAGGAGTAACAATGGCGATGATGTCTTGCACATTCAGAAAGCTCTGCAGGCAGGCTGAGCGAGACTGAGAGAAGCCTAGCAGGAGTGCGCCTGGTGCGGAGGGTTTCCCTGTACCCCATCTCTTCAGTCAGGCTACCGGAGCAGGGCTGTGCAGTGAGGGCTATTTCCAAATGACCCGTGCAGATGCAGGCTGTCTGAAAAAGCAACAACATTTTTTCGGTATTTTGGGTCTGTGAACACACGCAAAGTTCCTGCATGTCCTCGAGGTGGCTTTGTCTTCAGAGAGTCAGACATGCAGACTGTGAAGGCAAGAGAAATGCTCACCAAGACCAGGAGAGCTGTGGTGTCAACACTGCTAGACCCTGGAAATCAGGATGGGAGCTGTGCAAATCGGTCTACCTGTCAGCAGCAGCCCTGAGGAGGGATATGACCAAGTGCCAATTAGCCCAAGAGTGAGGTCAAGGGATATTCTTTATACCTCCTTGTGTGTTGGTGAATACCTGGCTGATTTTTTAAAAAACTGAGATCAAATGCAATTCTGTTAGATGCCACATGCATTCAAAAAATACAAGAAGGGAGATAACCTGACCATCCTTGAGGTGCTGAAATGATGAGATTTTGAGTGATTTTTATTTTGCTTAAAAATAACCCGCAGGTAATATTTTAATAATCAGAAAAATTAAGGCTATTGTTAACTAAAAGAACAACTAAAGTAAGTTTATACTCATTGCATTTCAATAAGAAGAAATCAATAGTTCTGTTTTCCTTCGGAAGTCTCAGTGAGGGGTCAGGTTTTAGTTTATCACACATAGGTTGATTAGGTATGGTGGTAAGGAGACAAGGATTGCTTAGTCACCCAGATATCCTGCCTTCCTGGAGTAGTGACATCACAGGCTGCACCTGAAACAACTCCTTTCATCTCAACAACTACCCTCCTTGCTTTGGTTAGAGAGTGTCAGAGTGTGCTGGGCACCAAGGTTATGTGATCTGGTGGGCCAGATCCGATTAATGTTTTTAATTGTGTTTTCAAGATGTAACACACCCAGGGAGATTTGTTCCAGATGGATGAAGTACAAAATGAAAAATAAAATAAAACCCCCTCCAAGCACAATATTGTTCTGAATATTTCTTTGAGGCATCAGCATGTTTTAAATCATTAGAAGATGGGCTGAAGGCATTCTCTACATCATTGTGCCTTTCCCAGTCATTTGAAATAATTTCCAGTATTAAAGGCTTTTCTGTATAGCCCTACTCTCTACCTGCCACTGGCGATTGCACCCATTATATTAAAAAAGAATCAGAACAAAGTATATGAAGTCATAATGTGGATCATTATGACTCGAGTATTTTTATACGAAATACCCAATATTTTCTTAGTGTATAAAAATTTCTGCATCTATTTTTGTGTGTTGTGCACACTTTATGGGGTCAAAGATAGTGTAAAAGCTTTGTTTAAAAAAATTAAATGTGAAGTACATGTAATAGAGCAAAGTGATCTATAAAAACTATTGAAATAAATACATTGGACTGTTTTTTGTGTAAATGTCACATGTTCTTGGGATATTAAAAAATCATATCAGGTTGTTGAATTATGTTGTAATTTCTGATAGTTGTTAGATTTCTCATATGATACATATCATATTAGGTGTAACTACATAATATTTAAAATGGCTCTTACAGTATGCAAAGAAAAAGCAAATTTCGGGAGAGGATTTTTTTTAAAGTAAGTTGATTTGTATTTAGGTCAGTAAAGCTCTTATACACAAATTAGGCTCACAAATGAACAAGTTTCATTTTCTTATCATGGATAATTAAGGAGACATCTTGGCATATTAATATACTACTCCAGAGCTAATGCCATTTTTGTTTGTTGTTGGAGAGTCGCAAGATTTATGTTCAGGGTATTTAAATTCTGAAAATAATTAAAAACCTAGGTTTTAATTTTTTATGATTTTGCAATAATTTGCCTTTTCATTTTGAACTTAAGTAGCCCTAGAAAAGTAAAAATGTCTTTGAGCCTTTCCTTACATTCTAGAGGAAAAAAGAAGATGCATTATAATCTGTGTAGCTTGAGGTGTTTGAAGGCTGAAACCGTTTAGGAAATTGATTTCATGTGATATCAGTCATCCAGAATGTAGAAAATTGCTTTTGCTGAGTATGGATGATGAGATGTAGTCTTTGTCCTGGATTAGAGCATTGGAGAAATTTTACACATGTAAACAAGATGAAAATTTAAGAAAGTTACCAACTGATATGTTTAAAATATATATACCAATAGACCTCAGACAATTTACTAAGCTCAACTTTTAGGTAAATCAATGAAGCATTTTGCCATGAAATTTTTTCTACTAGAGATTCCATAATCTCTAACACAAAGGAAATAATACAAACTCGTTTTAAATGCTTAGGCTCTGGTCACCAACATTGAGGCTTTGTTTCCAATTAAGATTTCTATATGAAATCAAAATCACAGAAACATAACAAATAACATGAGCATCTTTGGCTAAAACTGAAACTATTTGAGCCTAGTTGGAGTGGTTGTCTTCATTTTTTAAAGCAAATCACATGAGGAGAAGGAGTTGTTGACAATGGTTTGGAATTAAGCGTGGAAAACTGGGGTCTCTGTAACCGGGCACAGTCACAGCTGTTTTGACTCCTTACAGACACAGCTGTCTGTCTGTGTGTGCTATTCCTTTACCTTGAGGTTCCTAAGCATCTCTGTGAAAGCAGAATTTTCAGATATGTAGCTATCCAATGAACAGATATTTGAGTATGATGATGATTCAGGAAGTTAATAGAATAGGAACTGTTTTAAGTTATTCTTTTGATCCGAATCCAGTTGCTTCAAGTAACGAAGTAGTTTGGTTTCAATATAGGAAAATAAATCATGTGCCAAGGATATTTTCCCCTTTAAGTAAGTCTCCAAGTGACTGGAAAAAACCTCCCTGACTTGCAGAGTTAAAAGGATGTGAATTGTGTAGAACACTAGACCATGTATAGATTTTAGTTAGAAATTTTGGGTGAAATCACCAAATTATTTTTCCGTTCCCTTATTCTTCGTAGGACGATTCATTTCAGTCATTTTGAACACAGTAGATATGTGCTAAAATTCACTAGCAAAACCTTTCTCTGTAAACATTGGGAGACCTTGCCAGTTCTAAATTGACAATTTGGCAAATGTGGAAATCAACATTATTGCAGAAAGGCTGAATATCACAGGCAAACTGTTTTCTGGGTACTACTTGAAGAGAAAACCCCTTTGAGATGATTAATTGACAGCAAAAATGACTGAATAGGTATTGCACAATCTGCCAAATTATGGCTGCTATTTTCTTCAAGCCATACTTGCATTTCTTGTCTTTTGTTAGTCATGACTGTATCTTTTACAGAATTTATAGCACAATAATTACAAACTGAACATGAGGTTGAGACATCTTTTCACCTTTTTTTAGGCTGCTGTTTTAGTTTGTGATTTATGTAGGCTTCTTCCTATTCAAATCTCATTTTGCAGCTTGTTTTTATCAGTGTTTATGAAAGTGTTAGCAAAATTATAATTGCTGGAGGTAGGTCCGTGGAATCTGCCCATCCCATAAGCGTAAACTTTGAAAGTCCTTGCCGTAGGTGTTTCAGGTGCTTTGAAAGAAGAGGAAATACACACACCTCCCTCCCATTTCCCACCTCCATACAGTAGATTTTTTTTAACTTAGTATTTTGACAAATGATTTGTTGTGGAAGAAATTAACCTGGATGACTAAGATTGTATGGTCTGGGGCACTAGTTTACTCAATGCAGCACAGGTTAAAGCAGAGATGATGTCATACGAGTGGTCTAAAAACCCTAAATGATGAATGCAGTTATAGTAGCAATGAAGGGAAATTTTCAGAACATTTCCTGATTTTTAAAAATAAGAGGTCAGTTCTTCAATATTACTATCAGTCACTGTCACTACTGCTATCATTAGCGATGATGGTTTAAAACATGGTGATTTTAAAGTTGGCCTCTGAGGTCCAAATGGTTTCCAGACTGTGAAGATCTTGACCTCGAGCTGATCATTTATAGCAAAGAAAGATTCATATGTAAATAAATCAGTGCTAAAATCTAATGGTATAAAATTCAGTCACTTGTATCTATGTTGAGGTTTTTCAACTGAAGTTTTGGCTCTTTACAAGCCAAAAGAATGGTTAAATATATAGACACACCCAAATTAACATAACACTTCATCTTGATATGCTACTGAAAACAATAAAATGAGATAAATAACAGCTAGGAAAAGAGACATAAAAATACATCATTTTAAATAAAATATATGAATTAACTCTATACATTTAGAGAAGTGAGTGATTTATGAGGGAAATAGCAGTTAATAGTGTTCCAGGATGGCAGATAAAGCAATTTTTATTATGCTGGGGTTCCTAACTTCAAGTACCATATTTTTCAGACTGTAAGATGCACCCCCACCCCCGCAAATTTGGGAGGAATATGTGCTGCTGTTGAGTTCTGTTTACATTTACATTGGCGAAATATTGTTATTTATGTTATTAAATATTTTACCACATTTTTTGCTTCAAAAATTTTTTTCCTATTTTCCTCTTCTAAAACCTAGGTGTGTCTTATGGTCCAAAAAATATGGTAGCTCACAACTATTAGTGACCTTGCAAATACAATATGATGTGATAAATACCACTTTAGACGTAGAAGTCTTAAAAGAGAAGGTTACTCAGAACAGGTGACCCCCGAGTTTTTCATAGATCCTGTGTGCTCAAGAAATATTTGCATACCATCATTATTATTAATCCTTGTGACAATTGACCTTGTAATCAGGTATATTTTAGATTACTTTTTCACTGGGTTGAGTGTAACTTTAGCCTATGGTTCTGGATATTTTGGTGTTGTCGCTTTTTTCCTGTCTGTAAATACAACAGAAACATCAGTGAAACCAATTGGGGGCTTTGATAAAATGCCTCTAATGATGCTATTCAACATGCACTTCGGTTTTAGAAATCCAGGGCCTTTACACAAATAGCCCTGGAAATGGTGTTGAAGGGTGCTGAGGTGCTGCTACTGTGAATGGGAAAGGATGTCATAGAAGTACATGGGCTGTACTGAAAGATAGTTTAAGGTTAAAAAAAATAGTTGAATAGACAATGGGTGCATCTGCTCGCAGTACTGTGTGTCTTCCTTTTGGGAAAAGCTGGTGGTATCAAGAGAGCTGATGGGTTGGGTTCTCTTTAACCATTTCCCTCATAGCCATTTCTTCTTCAATAGCTAGAAAAGAAATGAAGAAAAGAGTAAGTAACTAGCTTTAAGTGAGGTGCTTAGACTGCTAATGGCTAATTAAAGAGAAACGTGGCTAAAGATGAGAAGCAGTCTGCGGCCACCTTGATGTTAAACCACACTGGAAGTCAGGCTGGCTCTCCTGGAACAGCACTTACCTACAGCTGAGAAAAGCCTGGGGACTGCAACTAAAAGGAATCTTTTGTACCAATGAGAGACGAATTTACCTTCTTTACACGTTGCTTTTTTAATGACACCTTTTAAAATGATGCGTACTTAATGCATAATTTTGTTTTAATTTGCCAAATTTAACATTTTCACAAGTAGAAAACCTCTTCCTTTTATGAGGAAGATCTGACTAGCATCATCCACGTTTGGGAAGAGTACTCACCATGTGATGTGAGATGTACAAGGAAGGCAGCCTTGTCACCTCATGGTGGTATATTCAAATTTCAGTTTTAACTGCAGTTTAAGGTGAAGTAGGAACTTTAAAAAAAGTGGTAAATAGTATACAGAACAATAGAGAAGTGATGGGACATGTCATCTAAACTATCCTTAAAAGATACTATATGAATCATATGGTTTAAAGATTGTAGAAATCTCTGGAAAGCAGAAGCTAGAAAAAAAATTTTGTACTTGGCAAAATATCCTTCACTGATGGGCTCTTTCTTATTAAATATACAACACTGGATACTAAGAAAAAATTGAATATCTCTTTTGAAAGAGGAGTAAAATATGGTCAAAGCATTGCATATGACATTTATTGAGCTTCAGAAGAAATGGAGATTGCCAATCCCTTGTCAGTTGGCCATTGGGACAAAACTTTCTTTATTTATTAAGTTAGTGATATGCAGCACATAGAATCACAAAAGCAGGCTGATGCTGTCAAGACAAAAAAAAAACTTCTTTAGGAAGAAATTAATGAGTAACTGTGCTTGCTCTGAATTTCTTTCCTTGTTCTTTGCGACTATTACTGCTTTTGTGCCCTTTTCCCATCTATATTATTTTTAACATTAAGAATGAAATTTCTAGTCAGCTGACATACCATCAGAATCTATAGATTAATTATTGCTTTGACATTACAGGAAACTGAATTTCCTACTATTAGACTCAGGATAGTAAGAGCAAAAGCAAAATATACCCTTTTAAGTATGATTCTTTGCATAAATCTTCAAGTATTTTAGCCATTGAGCCATAAAGTCACATAATTCTATTCTCTTTTTTATTCACTTCATTATAAAAAATCTCTTTTGAAAGATGAGCAACCAAAAGTCACCCTGCGTTTTTGATATATTGGTAGTGATTTCTTGAAAGTGGTAAAGTATGCTAGTCTAGTTTTGTGTCTTTCTTGTTGGTGATTCACATACAGACAAGCCCTCCCACCATTCCCCAGCCTAGTCCCAGCACTAAAAAGGTGTGCTCTACAAGGTGCTGCCTAGGTAAGCTGCAATGATGACTTCCAAATTTGTTCGGGTGGCTGAGAACCTGGACACTGGGGAGTTTGTTGCAATAGAGAGTAGTAATACTGAAACGCACTTAATATTATTAAATATATATTTGGGACTTGTGCAATACCTCATGCTAGATTTTATTATAAACAAGCCATAGCAGCAACCAAAGATTGAAAAAATCTATGGTGTAGATGTAGCAATGTTTTGCTCACTAACCCATTGTTTCTATTTGAAAATTGGAAAAATACATTATTTTGGTTGAAAACTACCCCGTTTTCCCTTGCGAATACCAGTGTTTTGGTATAGTTTGAAAAACATTACACTAAGGTCAGTGTGTCTCAATCTGGGTGTATATTAGAATCACCTGAGCAGTTTTCCAAACTCACAACAATAAAACCCACCCCAGATGGATTTCCTGAGAAATCTTGGGTATTTTGCTTAGGCTTTTCTAGTTTTAAAAAGTTTTCCAAGTGATTCCAAGTGTAAAACCAAGGTTGCAAATATCATGCTCTGCAAGGAAGGCGACGGATAGACAGTGGGCGAGATGGCACTTGCGCTTTGTCTGTGATAGGTCAGTTGTTGCTTACTCTTGTGGTGTGCTCTGATGGATAGTAGTGGCAACCCCAGCCATTCCGCTGCTGAAACTACCTCCCCACATGATTCATACAGTCGGTTTCTATGTCACATAGGCCAAAACCTGCAAGCTATGTCCATTTTTCTCTCTCCTTTAGGCTTCTCACGTGCCTGCTTAAACTATCTGCTTAAAATGCACATGTCTCTTGAGTAGAGAGTATTGCCTAGAGGATGGAGCATAGGCAGGGAAGTCAGGCTGACATAGTTAAAATTCTAACTCAACTATTTGCATATTGGTACTTGGCTTTCTGAGCTTTTATTTCCTCAGCTGTACACTGCGGGTTAAGATTAAGTCCCCGCATGTACACATTGCCTGCTGCTCCCTGTTGCTGCTGTTCGCCCTTCAGACCCACATTTACCTTCTGTAGCACATTAAGAGTATGGTAGTTACGGTTGTCCTACAAATGCGTTTGCTTCATGACTTTGTAGTTGGGGTCTAGAGTTAGATCTCACATATTTTTGTCAGGGATGCTGTCTCCCCTTTCTTTGTCATTCTCAATCTGTTTTTCATTGTCCCCAGCCCCAGTCTTGTGTATGTCCCAGTCTTATATAGTTCTCTGTGTAGTAGCTGTGTCCCAAATGTTGACAACAGACTGTTCTTTCCTACTTTCAAAATGCTATAGATTTGCTAATGTAGATATTGAAAACAATGACATAGAATTAAATCTTCAGTAGTTCAATTAATGAACTCTATAGTGTTAAATTAAAGGCATTTAAAAATTTATTTTGAAATATTCGTTCACACCAGGTAGGATCACCATTTTAAACTAACATGAAGGCATAATGGTATTTTCATTTAAAACACCTTTTCATTAATAATCAGAGGCTGTATATTTATAAAAGTGCATGCACAAAACCAGAAAGTCTGCCCAGAACTATCTTCAGACAATTTACATTTGTGACTTCTTTCTAATGTAAAACCAGTTACTGTGGCCTCTTTGAGCTCAAATATAGCTTTAAATATATCTGAGACTGTGCCTTATAGTCTTGTAAGGTTTCACACTGTGATGCTAAGAGCAGATGGGAAAAGGTGCTATAATATTACAGTGTAGTCTTGCAAATAGGTGTGAAGAATTAACCTTCTAAAATTTCATAGGCTTATGCTCCTGATGGTTGAGCCTGTGGGATTGGTGCAAATATTTTTATAATGTTACTAACATTCCTTCTTTGAGGTTTATCTTTGTTTCTTTTAGGCTTCCAATCTAGTTCCATAATGATTTATTTAGGGTCCTGCCTATGAAACTGGGACAGACAAGACAGCTGCCCATAAAGCTGAGAGTAGGAAGGAAGAGTGGCCTAAGGGTTTGAGTCAAGGCTGAAGGAAATCTGCATGTGCTCCAGGCAAAGGATGAGGAGCTAGGAAGTATTGGGGAGGAGAGCCAGGAGCACAGAATCAGTTAACTGAGACAATAAACATTTGAATGAGCAAATTATTTCCTGACTACATACCAGACACTACCACAGATCCTTACATCTGGAACTCTCCCCCCTGGTAGACATCGAGATACCTTTCTCCAACCAGTGCAGTTTCAACTAGGTAATTCAGGTTCTCAAAACCTTATTTTTCAATTTTTTTTCTCCAATCGAACTATCAATTTGAAAGAAAATTTTAAAAATGATAGTTTAAATTGTCTTCATAAAAATTAGTGCAAAATAAGACTGACACTTTCGTCTTCAGGTTCTAGAAGTGTATGGGTTTCGTGGCACTCCCCCACCCCATGCAGCGTTACCATGTAAGTTATACAGATTTTGACCCATATAACTCTAGGGAGACACTACCATTATGAAAGTGAACAGTAACCCCTAGAATTGTGCAGTGTGTAACTGGGACAACTGTACCTGGTAGCCCAGACTGTGTGATCGCCTCTCTTCAAAGAATATTTGGAGCTCATAAACTATAATTATGATAGTCATTTATATGAAGATTTAAAACATTCAATACCATACCAGAGTGGTACTCGCAGTTGCTATTAGGGGAACTGCAACTGGGCAGCTGTCCCAACATTTCTCTGTCTGTCAGTCACTGGGAAGTCTTGCTTTACTATGTTAGATGACCTAAGACCTTTTATTAAGAACCAGCGGGTACCCTGACCTTCTCCATCATGTTCTTCTATCTTAGATAACCAACTTCAGTCACCCACCTGAAGTAAGGCTTCAGGGTAACTATTTTAATTTGCCATCCCCTAGGGCAGTATATTTCCTATTTGCCTGATGTTAGAAAAATGGTCTGTAAATCATACAGACCTTTAGTCTCCATTTTATGTTTGTAGATTCAGAAGTTTTAAGGTAGGACCTGGAGATTTTTGTATTTGCTCTGGGGTATCATATTTCTTTCTTTAAAAAAAATTTGTCCCAGCTCACACTATGGATACTTTTGTCTTTTTTTAAGTGTCTTTTTTAAATTATGTTATTATAGTTGTCCCAATTTTATTCCCTTTGCCCGCCTCTGCCTGGTACCCCTTCTCTCCTACAATGCCCACTCTTAGTTCATGTCCATGAGTCATGCATATAAGTTCTTTGGTATGTCTATTTCCAATACTATTCTTAACCTCCCCCTGTCTATTTTGTACTTACCAATTATGCTTCGTAATCCCTTGACCTTCCCTCAACCAGCTGCTAACCCTCCAAATGATCCCCATGCCTATGTTTCTGGGTGTTTGCTTAGATTGATTTTTTTTTATATTTAGTTGTTGATAGTGTGAATTTGTTATCTTTTTTAAAGTATATTTTATTGACTATGCTATTACAGTTGTCCCAATTTTTTCTCCCCTTTATCACCCTGCCCCCTGCAACTTCCCACCCTCCAGCATCCCCCGCCACCATGTGCCCCCTGCCACCCACCTTAGTTCATGTCGATATAAGTTCTTTGGCTTCTCCATTCCGTACACTATTCTTAACCTCCCTCTGTCTATTTTGTACCTACCGATTATGCTTCTTATTCCTTGTACCTCTTCCCCCCATTTTCTTTCCTCCCCTACCCCACTGATAACTCTCCACATGGTCTCCATTTCTGTGATTCTGTTTCTGATCTTAGTTTTTATTTTTTTAGGTTCATTTTTTAATAGTTGTGAATTTGTTGTCATTTTACTTTTCATGTTTTTGATCATCTTCTTTTTCTTACATTTCATATAATAAGGGCTTGGTGATGATGAACTGCTTTAACTTGACCTTATCTGAGAAGCACTTTATCTGCCCTTCCATTCTAAATGATAACTTTGCAGGAGAGAGTAATCTTGGATGTAGGTCCTTGCTTTTCATGACTTCAAATACTTCTTTCTAGCCACTTATTGCCTGTAAAGTTTCTTTTGAGAAATCAGCTGACAGTCTTATGGGAACTCTTTTGTAGGTAACTCTCCTTTATATGTGTCACTGTATGTGGGGGATGGGTCAGAAAGGGAACAATGCTGTTTCCTTGCTTTCTTGGCTCTTGATCCACTTTCTTTCACTTCCCTCACTTAATTGGTTCCTTCTGGCACTGATTCCTGGGTGGGTGAGTTTGTGTACATTTTAGGACCCTATGGGCCTCTCCGACATACTCTCCTGTGAGGCTGGGAGTTTCTCACACTGCTGTAACCCCCACAGATTTTTACAGAAAGAGGTTTTGAGGCTTTATTTCCCCTTGCTGGAACCCTGGGTCACACAGTTTGTCTCACTCCCCAGGTGTTCCTCCCAGCTCATCAACACGAGAATGTGGAAAGTCCCATCCACCAGCCAATGCCTGGCCCCAGCTTCTTGTCTCTGCCCCTCTTACCAGTCTGGATGAATGTTTCTTCTATAACTACTTGGTTGTTGGACTTCCATGCAGTTTGATTTTCTGGCAGTTCTGGTTGTTTTTGTTTTTAAATTGGTGGTTATCCTTTTGGTTGTATGAGGAAGCAAAGCATATCTACCCATGCCTTCATCTTGACCAGAATCCTCCCAACACCTTGTTACCTTTTTAATGTTCATAGTTTTGAGTTTCTTCTTTTTCTTAAGTAAGTCCCTTTAACATTTCATATAATAATGGCTTGATGATGATGAACACCTTTAGTTTTACCTTGTCTGGGAAGCACATTCTGTCCTTCCATTCTAAATGATAGCTTTTCTGGATAGAGTAATCTAGGTCATAGGTTCTTGTTTTTCATCACTTTGAATACTTTTTCTCAGTCCCTTCTAGCCTGAAGTTTCTCTTGAGAAATGAGCCGATAGTCTTATGAGAACTCCTCTGTAGGTAACTCTCTGCTTTTCTCTTGCTGCTTTTAAGATTCTTTCTTTCCATACTTACCTGGCAGGGGAGATACCATGATCACGGAGGTGGTTTTCCCAGGTCAAGGCTTATCCATTGCACTCCGGATGTGCTGACCCCTGCGATTTCCCCAAATGTGGGAAACTCGACTGCATAGTTTGTGGTAGTGGGGGGACTGCATTCGCGCTCTCCCCTAATAAAGAAAAAAAAGAGATTCTTTCTTTCCTTAACCATTGGCACTTTAATTATGATGTGTCATGGCGTGGTCCTCTTTGAGTCCAATTTGATTGGGATTCTCTGTGCTTCCTGGACTTGTATGTCTATTTCTTTGGCCAAATTAGGGAAATTTTCTTTCATTGTTTTTTCATATAAATTTTCAATTTCTTGCTCTTCCTCTTCTCATTTTGGCATCCCTATGATTTGGAGGTTGGCATGTTTGGAGATGTCTTCGAATCTTCTCATACTATCCTTGTTTTTTTGAATTCTTGTTTCTTTTTGTTTTGGTTGAATGTTATTTTTTTTCTTATGTTTCAAACCATTGATTTAAATCCCAGCTTCCTTTCCTTCACTGTTGTTTCCCTGTAGATTTTTCTTTATTTCACTTAATGTAACTTTCATTTCTTCCTGGATCTTTTTTATTTTGTTGCCATACTCAGTGAACTCTTCGAGCATCCTGATCATCAGTGTTTTGAACTTTGCATCTCATAGGTTGGCTCTCTCTGTTTTGTTTAAATCTTTTTTGGAGTTTTGTTCTCTTCTTTCATTTGGGCCATATCTCTTTGTCTCCTTAATTTGGCAGACCCCCCTGTGTTTGTTTGTCTGTATTAGGTAGAGCTGCTTTGACTCCCTATCTTAGTAGCGTGGCCTACTATTGAAAAGGTACCTCTAAATTTTGTGGGGCAGAGCTGTAGGTAATTAGCAGGGTGGGCCCACTGGCTTCACCACTTTGTGGCACTGTGTGGGAGGAGGGCTCAGTGAAGGGTCTGTGTCTGGCTTCTGGGCATTTCCCCAGCACTCACCCCATTTCCAGTCACGTTTCCCACTCTCCATATGAGATTGGTGCCCTTCCGGTTGTTGCCCTGGTGTTGAATCCCAGAGTGGGTGGGTTTGCGTACATTTGAAGACCATGTGGGCCCCTTAAGCAGAGTTTCCTGAAAATCTGGCAGTTTCTTCCACCATCCCCATTCTGTTTTTTATAGCCAGAAGTTACTGGGATTTAAGTTCTGGCTTTGGAACCCTAGGCTGTGTAGTCTGGCCTGAAGCTGGGATAACTTGCTCCCAAGGTTACCAGAAATAACTTTCTCTGGTTACTACATAATTTATCATTCAAACTGGAACATTTTTGAGGGTGAATGCGGGCACTATTAGTAAGTATGCCATGGCAATAAGTGTAAACCAAGATTATTTTGGATAAAACTGCATTGTATGGTCACCCTAACACTTCTACTATTTATAAGAGGAAGGCAAACCTCTTCTCCCTCCTGATCCTTACTATGGTGAACGACCCTAAGTTGGGTAGACCGTCTGCATAGTGAAGGGACAGTTGAGGATGCATGGCTCTTTAGGAAATAACTAGTAATAGCAAGGTAAAGGTTTACAATAAGAAATAGGAAATGGGGTGGCATTCCATGACATCCATGCAATAAACTCATGGTGATTCCCTGTGGCTTCTCTCTCCCTCTCCATCTTAGAATTAGAATCAAGAAGTGAGATGGCTGTCACAAGCATGTATAGTAACAATTATTTAAAATTAAAATGAAAGGTGGCTTTTTAGGATGGAACACAAATCTGAATTGGCTGATAGATTTGATGAGGACCCGTGATTCCTATCAGGTTGTATGACAGATGTTTTCCCTAAATTAAAAAGCTAGATCTTCAGCTCTGAGGTTTTGAAAAAAAAGTTTTTAAACCCATATGCATTTTACCATATGCCATAAAGTACACCTGTATCAACTATTAAATGCTAACAATTTTTAAATGCTAACTTTAAAATACATGAGTGGTACATAATAGTTTTCCATGATTCTTTTAGCAAAAGCCTTTGAAGACCATTTGAAGTACTCACCACTGGCACATTCACAATGTTTACTGCCCAGGCCTCCTGTCTCTCTGTTAGTGTGTTAAGCACAATGGCTGCCACGTATTTCCCACTGTGTCCCCTCCTTCCCCTTCCCCTGCCATGTGGAACCACTGTGGGCCTATTTAGCTCCTCAGGTGAATGAACCCCATGTTAGAGAAGGCACCCAAAAGGAAAACCCTGTGATCTTGTCTGATCAGGCAACTCTAATGCCCTGGCCTGGATAATTCATTTGTGACTGGGTCTGTCAGGGTGTGAGCATACATATCTCTGGGACACTTGCGAAGGCCAATTTATTACGTAAGGTAAATTGATTACAAAACACGTATGCTTTCACCCTCACCACCCCATCTTTTTTACCCCTATTCAGGAACTTTGGGGAGAAGAAATAATTTTCCTTCTACCTTTCTAAGTTTTTCTGCCTGGATTAATAATCAAATTATCATGAGACAGAGTAACAGGAGAAAATAACTACATTTATTACTCATATAAACACCAGGGTTCCAGGGTTCCACAAGAGTATGGGGCCCAGTCTTGGCCACCATGAATAATGCTGCAATAAACATAGGGATGCATGTATCTTTGAAAATAAATACTTTCAAATTTGGGGGGTAGATACCAGGAAGAAGGGTTGCTGGGTCATACGGTAACTGTACTCTCAAGTTTTTGAGGAGCCTCAATATTGTTTCGATGGTACCAGTTTACACTCTCACCAGCAGTGAACAAAAGTTCCTTTTTTTCCTACAACCTTTCCAACGTTTGTTATTACTTGTGAAATGACACAAGTGTCCCTCAATAGACTACTGGATAAAGAAGATGTGGTACGTACATACAGTGGAATACCACTCAGCCCTAAGAAAAGGTGAAATGCTACCATTTGCAACAACAGGGTTGGATCTTGAGACTATTATGCTAAATGAAATAGGTCAGACAGAAATAGCAAAGAATCATGTGATTTCACTGATGTGGGATATAAAACTAAAAACAAAGAATGAACAAACAAGAAAAACAAAAACGAAACTCATAAATACAGGTAACAGTATGGTGGTTACTAGAAGGAAGGGCGTTGGGCAGACATAGTGAAGGGCAAAGGAGGTGAAAGAAGATTCGACCATGGGTGGTAAACACACAACGCAGTATACAGATGATGTGTCACAGAATTATACACTTGAGACCTGTGTCATTTTATAAAACAATGTCACCCCAATAAATGTAATAATAAAAAAGGATATGCGACATACCATCTTGAGATAAGGAGAAAAGGTGGGGTGTGTTGTTCCAGGACTTTAGAGGGAGGAAGGCAGTTCACGTGGAGATAGAAAAGCAAATGTTTGGTAAACAAATATTTGCTGGGCTGTCTTCAACAATGGGATACAGAGAGGACTTGGATCAAAGGGGCCTTCTAAGTTCCTCCTGGTGTATCACACCTAATTTATATTAGACTGTAGTTACCTATGATGAGAGCCCCCTTCCTGGAGCAGGTCCTCTATCTAAATTCCTTTAGGCAGGTAGGGCAAAGGTCGAAGGTTTGTCCTGAGTCTTTTTGTTTCCTGCAAATAACCAGCTTAAAATAATCTCTATCCCCCAAATCCTATTTTGAAGAGGCAAACTCTGCTTCCTCTCACAACCATAAGGTAAATTTCTATTCACAGAATACCAGAATTTATACCCACGCCATTTATTAGATTGGCACATTTGTCCTGGGACCTAGCAGATTGCTGTTTTGTGCCTTATTTTGTTCTTCAGTGAATCTTAATACAACTATAGAGATGGAATCAAAAGGAAAGTGATTGAAAAATTTCGTGAGGGAATTGAACATCAGTCTTACTGGTCACTGCACAGAGGAATAAATTCAGGTGTGCACAGGAAAGAGAATAATGATGGGAGTGATTCCTTTATTCTCATTTGTAAGGCTTAAACCCAAACTTGCCAAAATGGAACTAGTGAGTTTTTCCAGTATTGGGAACTTGAAAGTCAGAAAGCAAGAAAGAATAAGTTCAAGAAAAAGGCCTGCTGCTTTGGGACAGGAGAGGGTAAGGAGGGCCCGGTGGGGCTGCTCATGCGGTGTTGCTCCCCTGGACAAAGAGGCTGTCATAAACATAAACACTGTAATTACGTAAACATGAAGGCGCGCTTGCCGGGGGGCAAATAGGAATTCTTAACTAATTCTGCATGGTTCTGAGAAAGTAAGTTCTCTTTGAACAGGTCGAAAATACTAAAGTACCTTTGGTGTCTGATAAGAAGGCCCACAAAAAGTAGCTCATGTGTTTGTAGATTCTTAGTTAGAAAATGGCACCCTTTCATATATTATTGTTTTGCTTTGACGAGAGTTGTTTACCACATGTGGAAATGGCGTTTTTGCTGAAGAGGTGGTGCTCAGAACATTTTTGCAAGGCTGGAAGGTTTAAATATCTTCCAGGGTTGCACTCTGCTTCTTGGATAAACTCTGCTCATATCAGCAAATTAGCCTGTGAAGCAGTTAGTTGACTCGTGCCTAATTAAAGAATGTCTCTATATACAAGATGAAAACAATTAAATGAGTAATTCCAAAAGTATTTTTTAACACTTGTCAGAGCTAATTGTGTGGACGGTGCTACTGTAGGTAACCCCAAACGAACTGCTTTGTAACTATAATGTACTCGGGTTGCACAGGTTTAACCCACGGCTTCAGGCTTCAAATTTTTCTTTCTCCTCTCAAACTAGCAATTTTTTGCAAAAGTCTATAAAGCCCTCTAAAATAATATATTATTAGAAAGCAAGAAGTACAATAAATTCATGTTATAATACACAAATTGCTATGATTTGGTATATAATCAAGGTGGAGGATTGGGTGTAAATCATGTCATTTTATTGAAATAGATGAGCCTGCAAGTGATAAAGGTGGGCTGGTTTGGCATATTAGATATTAGTATTTATGTAGGTTCTTTTCTTGTTTGTTGATT
The DNA here is from genome assembly GCA_004027735.1 of Carollia perspicillata. NCBI lineage: Eukaryota > Metazoa > Chordata > Mammalia > Chiroptera > Phyllostomidae > Carollia > Carollia perspicillata. The sequence continues at coordinate 49,286 of PVKM010001207.1, read as the reverse complement.
TTCATCTACACCTTTTTTTGCTATCAATTTAACACTTAATATTAATGATTAGGATGAAGCTTTAACATATATTTCTCACAGAAGTCCTTACTTAATAACCTGGAATGTTAGTCCCACTGTATGACAGAGAAGAGATTATATCAAATTATTGTAATCATGAGTCTGGTTCCAGCTGTTCTTCCTGGTTCTGCTGCCACTGACCAGATGAAGACACTTATCTCAGAGTTGGACTGTGCTGTGCCAGCACATGAAGCAGCCTCTCCTCCCTCGTGTCCCTCTTATTCACTTTGTTCTGCCCCTTTAATCTTCTTCGACTGCCACCACCATCGCTTACACCCCTTCAATGGTTCATGCTACCAGCAGTTGATGTGTAATCCATTTTGTTTGCTAATCAAAACTACCTGTCATTTATTCAGTATTTACCAGATACTAGGTCTATCTATGTATGTACATTATTCTATTTAATCTTCACAATAACCCTATGAGGTAGCTATCATTTCCTCCTTTTTTATGAAGAAGGAAAGAAAAGCTTAGAGAGTTTGAGTGCTTTTATCATGGTCATAGAGCTCAAAAATGATAGAGATGGATTTGAAGCTGATCTGATTCCAAAGATCATAACTTTGACTGTTATTTAGACTTCCTCCAAAGAGACTCCCAAATCTGACCCTAGTTTACCCTTTTGCCTTTGTGTCAATTACTTCCCCACATCTGATATCTGTCATTCATTCATTCAGAGATATTTATTTAGTAAGCATCTACATGTGCCATAGACTGGTAAGGAACCGCTGGTCCCTGCCCTCCCATTGCTACAGCCTAGTGATGATGTCTGTGCTTTAGGGAGGTAAACTGGTCTGCCACATAATAATTAGAGACCACTAAGGGTGCAAATACCAAGTCCAGGCCTGAAAAGAAAAGTCGGTTAGGAGGCTTCCCTGTGAATGGGGTCCTTGGTTCTTGAATGTAGTGATTAACTGGGGCAAGAAATAGAAGCTGCCCAAGTATTGAAGAGAGTAGGGGAGGGAGGTGGAATAGCTGGAGTAGCAAGTCATCCTCCCTTCTGAAAGCACTACACAATTCTGTGGTCCTCCGGCTTGGTTCATTTGGTTCTGAGACCATTTACTTCTAAACTCATGGCATTGATTTGGCCTATCTTTGATTTATTAGAGATGCCTCATTTACAAAAGAAAAAAGTCACCTTACCTTGAAAAATGCTTCTGTATAAAGAGAAGTGAAGTTTTATGGACGCATGTTTTTATGGGCACCAGACCATATCCTGCGCTTCAAGCATTTATCTCTTCTAATTTCACACGTGTACGATCAACACAGCTATCTTTGGACACAGTACAAGGCAGCTAGACTGAGGCTGTTTTTCTTTCAGGACACCATTAGCAGAAGACAAGATTATTTAAAACAAGCATGTAAGAACTATGCCTCTTATAATTCCTTATTTGTTGGCTCATTGCAGTAGCTTTCCATGCAGGTGAATTGAGCGATTACGCAGACCTGGGTTCACCCATGTTTTCTCCTTCATCAATTGCTACAGGGTTGAGCTTCTCCTGTCAGAATTATGTTTTTGGATAAATAATTGGTCTCATGAAATAATGTTAAAAGAAGTTGATAGAGCTGTAGCGTCTAGGAGGAGCCACGTGTTCTCATAAGGATGCCAAATGCATGGTGTGTGTGATACGTGGCCTCCACTCCTGCCCTGTGGCATGCATTGCCAATCAACCTGACACTCTTTGCCACCAAATCTAAATAGGGTCTTAGAGTCCCTTCCAATGTGTTCTCCAGGAGGCATTGCCAGTCAGTTAGGATTGACACATGGGATAAAATCAATTTACTCTCAGCTCATGGATTGAATAGTTTATACAGCTGATGTAGCAGAGAGCACTCATCTAGTCATGGATCATTAGAGTGCTCACCTTTCGGTAAATGGAGGGAGTTGGGGAAAGAGGATGTCTTCCCAATTTTAAAAGAGTATAGTGTTAAAGAAAAATCAGATACAACAACAATATGTGTTGAGACAGTGTCAGACATCACAATTTGTCTTTAAATCACCTCTGCTCAGGTGCCTCATATTTCTCTATGCTTTAAGAACTATAGAAAGAAGAGCTGAGAAGTTGTACAAAAATGTCAATTTAAAATAGCCACCTTGTTGATTTCCACCATTCCACAGCACTTTTAGGTTCTAGGGAAGTTCTCTGCTGTGCAGACCATTGGCATGAAAAATAAATCATATTGGAACCTTGTTAGGATCATAATTTCTGAAATCACTTAATGAGTAGGAAAACTTTTCTGCTCTTCTCTGATCACTGTTCTTTATAATAATTTCTAATGTATTTTAAAGGACATCACTTCCTGTTTTCACCCTCTTAATCAAAGCTTCTAAATGGATCAGCTGATTCCATCCAAAGAAAGGTTCTGTCAAGCAGAATCAGTTTTTGGTTTCTTCTTTCTTGGATCAGGTGTGACATACAAAGATAACAAAACACAACCCACTAAATTAGAAGGTTCTCTCTGTCACCTGCATACAGATCTGTTTCTGGGTGTTTTGATAGGACAACTCTTAAAGAGCTTAACTTGGGAAAACTATACTCAAGAGAAATTAATAAATGGTGACAGTGTCAAATAAATACTGAGGAAATATTCCTAAAGGACATTTCTGGAATCCAGTCCACACGATATTTCCATATTGGCCTCTTCTCTTTGGACTGACTTGATTGGGGAGTGTAGCTTGGATAGTGTCCGGCTTTTTGTTTTGTTTTGCAACTGTTGGACCTTTTAGAAAAGCTCTATACAGTGAAATTTCATTTATACAGTTCTTCTGAGTAATTTTATCCTGTGCCTTATATAGGTCTCTGGGCCTGCCAAAAACAACATAGGCTTCAAATAAATTTTCCCCATACATCCTATTTTGTATGTGTTATGTTTTCATTTTTGGTTGTTGTGAGGTTACCCATTTTGTTTTCCCTTGGCTATCCAACATTCCTGGACAATTTTCTGTGGCCTCAGAGAGACTCAGAGGGAACAGATGTTGTATAAACTGTATCCCCCACATGTTTTCCCACTTAAATTCTCCTTTTGAAAAAAAAAAAAGACAGAAGATAGCTCTCTGTGTATAGAACTTTTCTTAAAAAAATGCTCAGAGACCATTTATTTAATCTAACCTACTTCTGTTGTGGAAAAGAAGGCTTCTTTTCGAAAGGAATGACAAGTAAACTGCTCTAGATGCTCAGAGAGGTTGATAAAGGACATTTTCTAAAGATACCCAATTACTCTACATAGTATATGTTATATAAGCCGCTAGTTTGCTTATTTTTTAATCTCCTTATGTGGAGACCTTTAAAAATACATATTAAGTTTCAGCAAAGGTCACTAAGTCCAGGACCATATGTCAAAAATTTCAACACTGATTAATCACCCTACTTGCTTGAAAGTCAAAGACAATTTCAGTGTCCGTGAACTTTAATCTGTGGATTTTATGTCCATGGGTCTGTTCCAATTTGCCAAGTCAAATCAAAAATCCACGTCACAGCTTTCATCCTTTTTCACTGTGTAAATTTTGTGCCCCCTTCTCTGCAAATGTTTGGAATAAGCTGAATAAACAAAACACAGTAGGTAACCTGGGGAGTGTTCTAATCAGAAATATTTGTGCTCATGGGATAAAGCTTTATGTGACCACCAGGAGCTGTGATTTGAACCACCCATTGCAAGCAATAAAGCATTGAAATGAGGACATATTTTTATTATCAGATCCCTAGACCCATATTTATTTACCTTTTTTTCAGCTGCTCTTGTAAAGCTTCATTGTGAATTGTGCAAATGTATCTCGCTACCTGCCTATTGGGCATACATTCGAGCATCGACTGTTATTCTCAGTTAATTTTTTCCATTATGTTTTTTCTTTTTATATCTTCCAAGTGACAGAAGATAATATAAAAACACAAATGCACCGAAGAGACAAATACAAAATAAAACACCCTAGTGCATTGCACATTTCAACATCAAGTAGCTGACTTCCGACACACACTGAAGTCCATGTCTTCTAAATGACAATTAGGTCCCACAGCATCAACACAGTGAGATGCCTGAAAAAAGCTTCTCTTTACTTGGCTTTCTAAGAACATAATTTGGTATGCACTATATTCTAAAAAGGTTGTACGATGTTCACGTGTATTATGTGCAGTTTAGACGAATAATAAATTGAACATCTGTGTATTCACCAATCAGTTGAAGAAACAGAATATTATCAGTGGCTTATAAACCCTTTGGGTGAACTTTCCTAATACAACTCTTGTCCATTGACTCAGAAATAACTGTTATGATGAAAGTTGTTACTGTCACTTTTTTAAAGCTTTACTTTATTTGCATGATCCCATAAGTAATTTTTGAGCATGGAGGATTTAAACTTTATTTAAATGAACATAAACTTCATGTTTTTTTTTCTCAGCATAATTCTTATAGGGTTCATCTGCATTAATGTGGATAGTTGTAGTTCATTGATTTTCACTATTGAGTAACATTTTATTGTATGAAAAGAAAATCTTCCCCCCAAAATCCACTGTTTATTTAGCTGTTCTTCTGTTAGAGGATATTATGAATTGATCTAGATTTTTTGTTTTTCTTTTTTAAGGTTTAATACAAATTTTATATAAAAAAGTGGAAAAAGTACATTTGTATGCTAAAAGCAGTTAAGCCTCTTCATAAATAAGGCCAACTAGGGTATTTTTTTTGACAACTGCAATTCACAAATGTTCTTTTTCTCCTGATTTCTTCTAATACTCACTTTTTATTTCTTCTCTAATGTGGGTAACTAGTTGGAAACCATACAGTTTATATCCTCTTATCAACAACAAAAAGAAAGTAAATGAGACTAAAGTGTACAACAAAAAATACTGGAATGATACTGTACAATTGGTTTTCTCATATACATACATCACCTTTTGCTTAGTTCAAAGCTTTTTGTTTTACACAACATACAAGATGGTACTACAGCAACAGATACCATGGCTGGGGTTAGATTTTTTCTTACTGCGAAGAACATTGCTAGAGAGACTCTTGGTCTATGTTGCCTTGTGGTTATGTGTAAGAGTTTCTCTATGCTATATATTTAGGAGTGGAATCACTGAGTTGTAGAATAAGGGCATCTTTAACTTTACTTGATATGGCTATCCTGTGTTTGGTTTTTGTTCAGTTTTTTTAAAAATTGCATATTAAGGAAATCAAACTTGAATGAAATTTCAACTTGATATTAGTTTCTGTTTTATTTCCTCCAGATGCTAAAACAATGGTCCCCGGCTTATAGTTATAAACAATAGATCTGTGTGATGCTGTTCTTGGTATCTTTGCTGTGTTTTTATTTTATGACCATTCTGATTATATGCAATTTGTCTAGACAAAGTTCCTTCCATTCTTTAGTGTAACACCATGGTTCCTGTGTTCACCCATCCCCAAGGTCTTTCCCATTTGTAATAGGATGAATAATCTTCCTTCCCATCTATAAATCTAGTGGTCACACATTGTTTTATCTTTTTATCATCCTGTCATTCTTCTGGAAATAGTACTTCCTCTTCTTTTACATTTTTTAAAAATTTTATTTTTTATTGTAAAATATGCTTAATATATAGTGTATCATCTTAACAATATTTACGAGTGCAGTTCAGTAGTTTAAGTGCATTCACATTATTGTGCAGCCAACCTCCAGAACTTTTCATGTTGCAAAACTAAAGCTCTCTACCCATTAAACAACACCTCTTCATTCCTCCATTCTTCCAGCCACAGGGAACTGCCATTCTACTTTCTGTCTCTATAAATTTAACTATTCTAAGTACTTCATATTAGTGGAATCATATGGAACTTTTTGGGGGACCAACTTATTTCACTTAGCATATTGTCCTCAGGGTTCTTCTATGTTGTATCCTATGCCAGAATTTCCTTCCATTTTAAGGTGGAATAATATTGCTTTGTATGTATCAACCATATTCTGTTTATCCAGTCAGCTGTTGGTGGATTCTGGGTTGTTTCCACATTTTAGTTATTGTCAATAACGCTTCTATGAAAACGGGTGTACAAATATCTCTTAAAGACTCTGCTTTCAGTTTTGGGGGGCATGTACTCAGAAGTGGAATTGCTAAAGTACTTACTCTTCTTTAAGGACTATTCTTCTACTCCCATTCCAACCATGTGCTTCGGGTGACGGCTGCCAATCCAAACATAGCACTACGTTTTCTCTTGCCTCAGTTGACTGACTGACTGACAGATGAACTCCTGACCCAATAGAAGCCAATAAGAGTTCCTCTCTGGGAGTTTTCATAGCAGAACTGGAGGAAATAATTCAGTCCTTTCTGTTGAGGAAGCTGTGAACCTTAGATGCTATCAGTGGTCAGGTGCCCTGTCATGTGAAAAAGATTCCTCTGTGACAGGGGGAAATTAAGCCAGAAGGCAGGAAGAAGTTAAGATGATAAATGAAAGTGTCCTGGCAGTGCTTGCTTTACTGTCCTTTCCACCATCATGTGAGCCAGTAAGTCCCTCTCTTTCCTTAATCTTTTTGAGTGGGGCTTCCATTTGGTGCAGCAAGTGTCCTGATGAATATAGTGTCATAGTTATACCCACCTTATGCACTAGGCAAGTTCTACCTCCTATTAGCCAAGAGTTGATACTGATTTCTCTAATTCTGGAAGCTGTTGTAATAAATGAGAAGAAAAAAGTGATATGAGACAGAGCAAATGGTGCCCTACATTCCCTGCTGAAATTAGCAGTAGGGAAGAATAAGAGAATGAAACTGATAAGGATTAAAACCAAAAAGGAAAAGAGATGGTAATGAACTATCAGAAAAAAAGATTTGGGCTCATCACAAATGTTTGATGAGGAGGTTGACCTAGGCTGTAAACCCAGGAAGTATGAGTAATAGACAGATGTCCAGGATTATAAAATGCAGAACAATACAATTTTCTGTGTTGGGGGGAGAATTTTCTGGAGTGGACAGATATATTTCAGATTATAAGAGAGTGTATGGACTCCACTTACAAATGCCTTTGGTCCTTCCCAAAGTTTGGAACCTGAGAATAAAAGAAAAGGTTCCAGTGTAGCTGGTCTGGAAAACATGCTTTCAGAAACAGCCTTAACTATTTCTTGCCTACAAGAAATAGAAATCTACTACAAGTAAGTGAAATAAAGGAAAAGGAGGAGGAGGAGGGAAGGAAATTTACTGGAAAGATACAGGAGTGTCTCAAAGAATTCAAGGACAAGACATACAGCCTGGCCACATAGAGAACTATTACCTCAAACAGGAAAGGCCAAGGGATAAAAGCAGTTATTTTCTTGCTGTCTTTTCCTCTCTCTGGAAACCCTCTTCTCTTCTTGTCTGTTTTTATTTTATCCTTCTGTGTTTATCATTTGATTTTCTCTATTGCTTATTTTCATGTCTTGAACATAGCTACCTTACCTCGGACTTTACATGTTCTTACAAACCAATACTCAGCTTTAAGAGAACGAAAATCTGAATGGCTGAGGTTGAGTCTGGTGTCCACCCTGGTTCATCTCCCAGTTCTCAGAGAAGTTCACTATCCGTTTCATAGGAAATGGGTTGGCCAATAACTTTGAGGCTGATGTGAGTACATTCTCTAACAATGAAGTGGGCAAAAGAAAAGAAGTGATTGACTTGTAGATGTATTAATCTGGACCAAGTTGGACACCATATACAGGGTGGGGCAAAAATAGGTTTATATTTCTGAATATGCAAAACACAGAGATTATTCTTGTATTATTATTTATTAACTATTGTATTATTTTCCATACAAACAATTATAAACCTACTTTTGCTCTACTTCGTATACACCTCAGACGTACTTTATACAGCTACCAAATTCTTCAGAGTTCTGTTTTCCACTTTTCTGTGATGATAGTGTTTTAGTTGCAGTTTTTAATGCATGCAAAGCCCTCACCATGTATTTTTTTTGTTACCCAGAAAATACTTATGGATAACTCCTGCAATAGTGCTAAGGGCATGTAGTTTGGAGCCAGAGGGCCATGGAAGAGAATTAGCCACTCTCTAGTTGAGTGACTTGAGCCACAATTTCCTTATCCATAAAATGGGTGTAACAATGCATGTCTCAACTATCTTACAAGGTGATTATAAGGGTTGAATGAGATATTGTGAGTAAAATTGACATGTCACTTAAAGGTCGTTCTAAAGAAATGGTAACTAGAGCTTTGATTATCATCCCCAATGTAGATATCTTGGAATGTCATCATAATTTGCAAAGGGTAAATGATTTGTTGCCAGTAATTTATTACTAATTATAAAGATTCAATGTTCATATGGCCCCTTTAAAAACTGAGTATATTTGAAGTTAAGCCTATAGTTATGTTTCTATCATTCATCTGCATTATAGCATCTTCCTTAGTGGGAAGAGAATGGGTGGAGTTTGGGTTAGCATGGTGAGAATTACCGGTAGTTTCAATTCCTCTGGGGGTATGTGACACATGTGTGCTCCACGTACCATGTGTGTCATGCAGAATGTGGTTGAGGGACTGGGAAAACTTTAGACTGTAAGCTACGTGAGGCAGCATCCATGTTTCCTCATTCCCTACTGTAAGCCTGGCCACTACCACAGTTATTGCCATGTAGGTTCTCAGTAAATACTGGAATGACCACAAATGGACATTCTAAGGGACTAGAGTTTTACTCCTGCCATAGACACTAGAATTTCATTTTTGTACCAGGTGAGGAGAAATATGTGCTTTCTTCATCTTTATTTAGAAGAAAAATATAATGCTTAGAGTATTTGTGGTTGATTTTAGGTATTAGTCACAGTTGCTGACTTGTTCCTTTGAGGTTCTAGAGGGAGTTGTGGATAGACAGACATTCATTTACTATAGAACACCTAATTATGAGGCCTTCCCCATGTGTGCATCATAAGCCACAAGGGATTTTTGATGTATTAATGAAAATAATTGATTGGAAAGTGTAAAACCTTAGTATGGAAAGTGGTTTGGAGAACAGAGATTTAAAGGGTTGCTCCCTTCTTCTTTTTTTTTTTTTTAAAGACACTAAATAGAATCTTTATCTTGGTAAAGAATCTCAGTGGGAAATGAGATATAAAAGGCTGTAATTGACTTTGGTTTTTAAATATTATTTTAAATATTGACTTTGGTTTTTAAATATTATTTCATTAAAGAATTGGTAAAAAGTCATAAAGTGATTTCCTATGGTGTTGGCAGAGTGAGAGGGAGGGAAGAGAACAATTGCCCCTTTGAGGGAGCCTGTTGGGTGCCTGCCTCTGCAGTGAGATTCTTCTCTTTGGGAGAGCCATCTGCTGCATTAAACTTTCCAAGATCAGGCACTGTCTACGGGGAGTCCCACAGTGTCTTGAAACTGAGAGCTGCAGCAAAGTTTTAAGTTGTTGCCAGAAAACCAGATGTTAATCAGATTTCGAGTTCTTTTTTTTTCCTTCCAGAACCAAAGATTTGAAGTGAGGCTGAGTGAAGGTAAATGTTAGGCAATCCTTACGGTTAGAATTTGGGGTCAACATTGACCTCCTGTGGCCTCTGTTCACCAAGCTCCTCTAAAGTCAGTCAAAGAGAAATCTGTTTATGTTTCTTTTTTCTTTAAGAGTGCGTGGGGAGAAATTCTGGCTTTGCACAGTCCCTAATGCACATTCCTTACTGAAAAATTACACATGCTAAATGCTGGAGAATTTAATAGATATTCCCAGTGCTATTTCCTTAATCCAACATGCATTTCTCTGCATTTTGGATGGGTTTTTATTTCTGATTGTACCCTGAAGACTGCCTATTGATCTCAGAGAGACTGAGTGGAAGAAAAATATGCAATGGAAACTGAAAATGAAACTGCTCCTTTTCATGTCCCCCAAGAGCTGACATTTGAATATCTGAATTATTTGTACTGGTGCGCTCAGTATAGATTTGCAGGCACAAACCTTGGTATAGCATTTCCAGAAACAAGTGCTGAGGGAGGCTGTGTGATCAAATGCTCGGGGGGTAGGAAGGCCTCCATTTTGTTTTGACAAGTGCTAATTTATTTCCTGGGATTAAGAGGATCAGAAGTTCACCCGGCATTGAACAAACAAGGCAACATTCATGTTTTTAGTGATCTAAAAGCCTTTTATAATTTCCCCTCTTAAACTTTAAAATTAAATGAAATTAAAACACTAAACAACTGAACAACAACAACAAAACAAACAAAACAAAAAATCCTTTCTTGTCTCTAATTGGGTCTAATATTTTAAAAATGGAAAGAAAACATTTTAAGTGAAACCATTCTATCATTAACTATTATTCTCCCATTTTATGAGAGTACAGCAAGAAAAAACACAATTCTGGTATAGGTTTTTATTTATCTGGCATGGTCTTACAATTTTATTTGAGTAGTTGGCCTTAATGTTTGAGTTAATATTAATCCCTATCACTTAATGCTTACAAAGACCTACATTTTAGCATTAGGAGACTCAAAGTAGCCTAAATTCTCAGAATACCAGACATAAAGTATACCTAACTGGCCCAATTCTGCTTTTTGACCCATAAATGGATTCCATTGTCATTGCAAACAAGAAGGCATGATTGCTTCTTTGTGATAAGGGCATAATTTTTCTGTCATAATTTGCTATCCTATTTGAAAACATCCTTTAGGCACACATGCACTCATACTTTCTACTGTTTAAAGGTACCTCAATTAAGTTGCTCATTTCCATCACTGGAGTCTATTATTTGTATTCAAATAGTACACTATTTTCAAAGTTGGTCCCAAGAATAAATTGGAGAAACTAACTGGCTTCACATGCCCCATAAAAGGCGTAGGGGCAGGGACATTCCATTTCTCAGTGTGCTTTATTCTTTACTCACACCAGCTCAGCTCCCTGAAGACCCCAAGAGAGAGTTGTGTAAAAACAAACTCATCCATTGCTAAGGCAAAAAAGGCCTCCATTCCCCAACTTACCAGTTTCAGAAGATGTCAACTATTCTGTCAATGCCACCTCTCAACTTTGTAAGGTTCTCCATAACCGTTTTTGTGATCATGTATGATTATTCACAACTTTCTATTTTTAGCAAATACTACCCAGAAAAATCCTTAAGGCTATTGGCACTTAATCTTTACTTACCACTGGCAAGCAGAAAGCTCATTGTCAGTGGCTGCACTGCTGTTTGTCCAATTGTATTTCAATCTCCCCAAGTAGCAGTGTATTATTTTGTCATACCCTAGACACCTCTGGATTCCAGCTACTCTAAGACAGAGTGATTAGAGACAGAATAGATTTCTTATCAAATGAGCCATGGATTTTAAAACTGCCAATTCAACATGAATTAACATGAAGTTTCACTTCAAAAATGAGAATATCAATCAAAGAACATTTTTTAAACCAAAAAACAGTTGCAAATTTAAGGAAGCATTAATCATAATCCTTTCTCAAAACTCTCTTCACCCATGAGATCTCCAAATAATATGCCCCAGATTTTCCTTATAAATTGGACTAGTCTGCCTGTCAATTTCACAAATATGAGAGAGACTTCTTGGCTATCTGCCTGGGTTCTGCAGCTCCTGTACTACCAAGCTGAATTTGAATCAACTTTAGACTAGTGCTGATAGAGGGTGGGGAGAAGGCCCTGCAAAGACCTCAGCCACATATACCATTAAATACAGTCTTGGACTGTTCTAAGGCTAGAACTAAATTGTGAGCTCCTTTTTGTCAGGGAACATATCTTTTATTTTCTTTCTGTTTTCTTAGTTCTGCTGTTAGAGAACTGAGCAGGTATAGTATAATACTAGGTGCTCAGTAAATACTATGAACAATTATGACTCTTTCCCTTCCCATCTCAGTTCAAAAAGTGCACTAATTAAACAATTTTAAGAAAATGTAAGAAGAAGAAAAAATTCACTCAAGACTCCACAAGCCAAGTATCAGCAAGGTTGGTTTAGTAAATGTGTAGTAGTAAGTCCTCTATTGAACATGCCAGTGCCCCACTGTGGGCCATTAGTCCAGCCCACTGTTTCTCAAATCCAATAGACCTAAAATAGTTCTTAAATGCCTGTCTATTTAAAAAACTTCCATCTGCCCCACCCATGATCTAGCTGGCTGAATGAGATATCACATTCCCTCTAGTATCCCCTTATTGTCAGGTTGATGGGAATTCAGAAACCTGTATACAGAATATGACATCAGAGCCTTTTTATCCTTCCATCCAGGTATTCATTCATCCACTGAATTAAATGCATACATGTATGTGAATAGCACTCACTATAAACTGGGTCACTATATATTCTTAGAAAACAATGGTAAATGAAACAGACTAGATCCTTTTTATCCTGGCCCTTAAAGTCTGGTGGGAGAGAAAGGAAATAAATAAGCAAGGAAGTGAGTAATCATAGAATTCTGAGAAAATCAGGAAGCCAAGAGGAATAGGAAAGTAAACTAGATGTAGTTGTTTTTGATTTTTTATTTGGCTAAGAGCTTTTCCCACTTGGATTTTTTGAGTATCAGCTCACCTATTCAATACCATGAAACCACACATGGTACAAGGGCAATTCTGGTCAAAGCACTTACACTTGGAGGCCTGTATTCTAGTTAGCCTAGCAAGGTATGCAAACCAAAAACCAAAAAGAAACAAAGAACAGAAGCTATATTACATTGTTAGGTCATATGTAGCAGACAAGTGAAAAGTAAGATTAGATGTGATATGGTGCCTGTTGAGTTTTAGAGACAGAGAGTGATGCAGGTAAACAAAGGGCATCTTACTGCAGGACCTGACATGACTCTGTACTTCTGGACAGTTAGAGCTTTGGGGTGTTCTGGGTCCTCTTCTTCTCACTGCCACTTCACTGTCACCCTCTAGTAATGTCTTCAATTATTATTGCAAGAGGAGATTGTTGATAGGGAGATGATGACTGAATAGACCTTGTTGTGCTGGGAGCGAAGGCTGGGGTAGTTCACTAACAGTGATACTGTGTTAGTTGTCATTTTCTTTCTCTGCTAAGGTCACAGTTACTACATGTTGCAGCATAATTGGAAAGGCACTCCCATTGGCAGCAGTTGGATACTGATTTTTCCTCTCTCTGCTTCTTTTCACACCTTTTTGTTTTGCATTTAAATAGTTTCCTCAAATTTTTCTAATTTTAATTTTCATTTTCCCCCAGCATTATTGAAATAGAATTGACATATAACATTGTGTGAGTTTAAGGTTTGCAACAATATAATTTGATATACACATACATTGTGAAAGGAGTACCACAATGAATTAGTTGACACATCCATTGCTTACATAGTTGCCATCATATTTTATTTTTTGGGGGATGAGAACATTTAAGATTTACTCTCAGCAGATTTCAAGTGTACAATACAGTAGTGATTTTCAACCAGTGTACTGCAAGAATTTTTAAAACCATGCAATACCTGCCTATTTAGTCAGGGGCACTGACCTCTTTTCCCTTAGATTTTCAAATAAAAAAAAAGCGGCTGTTAAGCCAACACAATAATAGCCAACCATGGTGAATGAACCAAAGTTATACTTATTTTCTTCAGATTGGTAAAAAATAAAGTAAATTTTCTGGTGTGCCACAGAATTTTAATAATTAGTTTATGTGTGCCATGAGATAAAAAGGTTGAAAATTGCTGCAATACAGTATTGGTAACTATAGCCACCATATTGTACATTGGATGCTCAGAACTTACTTATCTTTTAATTGGAAGTTTGTACCCTTTAACCACCTTTACCATTCCACCCACCTTTGGCAACCACTCATTTCTCTATCATTCAGTTTTTATTTTTAATTCCACATATAAGTGAGATAATGCAGTATTTGTTGTTCTCTGTCTGGCTTATTTTGCTTAGCATAATATCTTCAAGTTTCATCCATGTTGTTGCAAAGGGCAGGGTTTCCTTATTTTTAATGGATAAATAGTATTCCATTATGTGTGTGTATATCATTTTCTTTATCTGTTCATCTCTCAGTGGACACTTAGTTGCTTCCATGTCTTGACTATTATAAACAATGTTGCAATGAACATGAGGGTAGAGATATCTCTTCGAGGTAGTGATTTAATTTCCCTGGGACATAGTCCCAGAAGTGGAATTGCTTGATCATAAAGGTAGTACTAATTTTAATCTTTTGAGGACCCTCCATACTGTTTTCCACAGTGGTTGTACCAATGATAATAAAATTTTATCCTTTATTCTGCTAATGTGATAGATCACATTTGTTAATTTCTGTATGCTGAACCAACCTTGCCTCCCAGGGATGACTTCCAACTTGATTATGATGTATGATCCTTTTAGTGTACTATTGAATTCAATTTGCTGGTATTTTGTTGAGAATTTTTGCATCTGTATTAGCCTATAGTTTTCTTTTTTTGGAGTGTCCTTAACTGACTTTGGTATCAGAATAATTCTGGCCTTGTCAAATGATTTTGGGAGTGTTACCTTATCTTCAGTATTTTGGGAGTGTTTAAGAAGGATTGGTGTTAGTTCTTCTTAAAATATTTGGGTTGCAGGCTGAACTCCATGGTTTGGTGGCATAGCAGGCTGGACCCTGAGGCTTCACAGGGCAACTGTTCAGGGTCCCTGATCATGTAGGGCCAGAGGCTATGTTCAATGTTTGGGCAGGCTGTTGACTTGGCTCCTTGCCTGAATGGCCACAGGATTTGCTCAGTAGCTGCCAAGTGTCTGTGGCCAAGCTTCCCAGAGGGGCAGGACTGGAGATGATGCTCAGCACTTGAGTCGTACTGCAGATTTTCTCTCCTGCTTGGGTGAAGTCAAAGAATGAGCTTCACAGCTCATTGGCTGGAGATTCTGCCATAAATGCCATCTGAGTTCCCAGGCCAGATGGGGCTACCAGCTCAGTTTGTCAGATGCAAAGAGCCACTGGCTGGCATTTCTGCTTTAGTGGCTGCTTCAAGAAGGAATGTGGTCTGCCACCATTTGAGCACTAATTGGTATAAGCCCTGTCCCTTCTCTGTCTCTTTTTGATCAGTGGTCAAATTCCACAGATTTTCCCAGTGAATTCTGTGAAGTGAGTCCTGAGTGGACCTCCGTGGAAGCATTCAGTAATGCTTGGGAATGTGGTTGTCCACCTTGGGTTCTCTTTGGTTTCTCTTGGACAAATTATGGGATGGGGTAGTCATCTCGGTGCAGTGCTGTGCTAATCTGAAGAGGGGCATTGTGGTTGAAGTGAGGTCTTACTCTACCCTATGGTCCAGGGAAGTGCTTCAACCTGCCTCCAAGTTCTGGGATTTTCACAGGGGTGTCCTGTCTGTGAATAGTGGATTGAAGTCAAGAACAATCTATATCACTGTCTTGATGACATCACACATTTTTTCATCATTTTCTGATTTGTGAAGTTCTGTCTTTGGACCTTATACAGGTGACATAGGAATGAACAGAGCTGTGCATTTAACAGTAGTATCTTTACACGATATATAACACAGAATTATTTATTCATGTTCTATGAGCTTGAGATCATCATCTGAAAGGATCTGCAAGCAGAAAGCTTTAATTTTCTAAAATTGTGATTGTGATAAACAGCATTTCTAAAAGATTGCAATTTTCAAATGACCTAAATAAAAAATCACAGGCTGCTTGATCCTGGTCTCACTATGCCCACTTACTAACAGTGTGACATGGCATGTTAAAGCTCTTTGAAGTTCAATTTGCTCATCAATAAGATGGGGAAAGTTTCTGCTTCACAACTTCATTAAAGACATTAGATAAAATACTGTCTATGGAGTTTCATGCCCAAACCCTGGAACTTCATAGACAGTCAATGAATGTAAGCATTCTCATTTATTATGGATGATTGTAAGAACTTGTGCATTATTCAGTATCTGGAAGTGAAGAAGAATTTGAAAGGCTCACTTTCAGTTCAGATACCACAGTGGTTCTTCATAAAAAAGATGTTATATAGGTATTAAAAATTAACAGCTTATACTTTAAAACCATTCAGGTATGTAAATCATACAGATCAGTGGAAATACAATAATAGAATGAAAATAGCGATGATTAATAAGATAAATGAAAATAATGATAGTAGCTAAAATGGGCCGGAAGCTTATGTTGAGCACAGAAAGCATGACCTCATTTAACCTTTGTAAAACACTAGGGTGTTTGTTATTTCCATATTATGGATGTGGATAGTAAGGCACGAGACTGAATTAATTGTTCATGGTCATGTAACTAGTAAGTAGAAGATTCAGAGCTGGAAACCTTTCTGTCTTAATCCAAAGCTCAGGGTCATCTATGGCCAGTACCACTTTTAAGTCTAAGCAAATGGGTCCATGTTCTGTTCCAACACTTAAAAGGATCTATTCTGAGCCTTCTCTGGCCATGTCTTTTCCCAAGAGGCAAGAACCTTAGGAGCCAATGGGATATAGCTCACTGAGAGACTGTGACTCACCCTGGCACTATAATCTGAGTACCCAGGGCCTTGAAATCCTTGCACTGGCAGTCCCCAACCAGCCTCCCAAACTTACTTAGAAATGCTGCAGTTGTGTCCTTCTAAGCATGGACCATTCATGGTGTGCATACCCCAAGTAGAGTTGGGAGACGGAGTGTCTATAGGTGGCTATATAGGTACCATGAAGTGTGGGATGAAATTGGAGAATGAGGAAAGGAGTTTGCATAAATACAGCCCAGGTGTTGCCATACTTTCCTGGCATCAGCTATTGTGAAAAATCTGGTCTAGGACTCCAAGGAGTTCAAGAACTCAAAATCTGAACCTGGTCTTTCAGATCAAGACGAGGGCATTTTCTTCCCCCTCAAGGCAGGAGGTATAACACATTTCATTTAACAATTTATTATCTTCATTTGTAACTTTTAAATATTAAGTTTTTGAGTTACTTTAAAAACATTTTCCAGTAATTTTAATATCTGGTAATTTGGAGATCATCTCCAATGGTTATCTTTCTCCCTGAATGTGGGCCACATTTTTCAGATGATTCATAAATCTAGTAATTATGGGCTGTATCCTGCATATTGTGATTGTGCTCTTACAGTTGTCCCAATTTCCCCCCGTTGCCACCCTCAACCCAGTACTCCCATCCCTTCCAGCAATCCTCCCACCCCTTAGTTAATGTCCCTGGGTCAGGTATACAAGTTCTTTGGCTAATACATTACCTATACTGTTCTTAACATCTCCTGTCTATTTTGTACCTACAAATTTGTGCTCCTTAATCCCTGCACTTTCCCCTCCATTCTTCCCCTTCCTTTTCCCAACTGATAACCCTCCAAATAATCTCCGTATCTATGATTTTGTTCCTTTTCTGGTGTTTGCTTTGTCTGTTATTTGGATTCAGTTATTAATAATTGTGAATTTATTGCCATTTTAATGTTCATTGTTTTGATCTTCTTTTTCTTATGCCAAATTCCCGTTAGCATTTCATATAATAATGGTTTGGTGATGACAAACATCTTTAGTTTTATCTTGTCTTTCTCTGCCTTTCAATTCTAAGTGACAACTTTTCTGGATAGAGTAATCTTGGATGTAGGTCCTTGCTTTCATCATTTTGAATACTTCTTGACAGTCCCTTCTAGCCTGAAAAGTTTCTTTTGAGAAATCAGCTGACAGTCTTATAGGAACTCCTTTGTAGGTAATTGTCTGCTTTTCTCTTGCTGCTTTTAAGACTCTCTCTTTATCTTTAACCTTTGGCATTTTAATTATGTTGTGTTTTTGTGTGGTCCTCTTTGTGTCTATCTTGTTTGGGACTTCCTGTGCTTCCTGGAATTGTATGTCTATTTCCTCCAACAAATTAGGGAAGTTTGCTTTCATTATTTTTTCAAATAAGTTTTCAATGTGTTCCTCTTCCTTTTCTACTTCTGACACCCCTATGATTCAGATGTTGGTACATTTAAATATGTCCCAGAGGTTCCTCAGTTTATTCTAATTTTTTTAAAATTATTTTTCCTCCCGTTGTTCTGAATGAATGCTTTTTCTTACCTTGTGTTCCAAACTATTGGTTTGATTCTTTGCTTCACCTCCTCCATTGTTGGTTCCCTGTACATTTTTCTTTATTTCACTTAATGCAACCTTCATTTCTGCCTGGGTCTTTTTTATGCTGTTGAAGTACCCAATGAGTCCCTGGAAAATCCCGATAACCAGTGTTTTGAACTCCGCATCTGACTTATCTCCATTTTGTTTAGTTCTTTTTCTGGAGTTTTGTTCTGTCATTTGGGCCATCTTTCTTTGTCCCCTCATTTTGACATCTTTGTTGTGTTTGTTTCTCTGTATCAGGTAGAGCTGCTTTGACTCCCTGTCTTAGTAGTGTGGTCTCTTGTAGAAAAGTGCACCAGTTAAGTTGTATAGAGTGGAGCCTTAAGTAATCTCCAGGGCCAGGCAACCCATGTCACCACTCTGTTGTTCTCTTTGGGGGAGGTTTCAGAGATGGAATAATGCCAGAGGACTCCGGCAGTGGAATAATGCCACTGCCTGGCCTCTGGAGTTTTGCCTGGGAGAAAGCTATCTATGGTACTCTCCCTGTTGCCAGTCACTTTACTTTCTTCCCATATGCTGGTACCCTTCTAGCTGCTGCCCTGGTGCTGAATCCAAGAAGGGGTAGTTCTGCATAAGTCCTGAGCCCTTCAAGAGGAGTCTCTTGAGAATCCTGCATTTCTTGTGTCCATCAATCCCCACTGATTTTTACAACCAGAAGTAATGGGGATTTATCTTCCTGGCACTGGAACCCTGGGCTGGGTGGTCTGGCCTGGGGCTGGAATCCCTCACTCCTGAGGTATCCCTCCCAATTTTTATCTATCACACATCAATGTGGGATCACTCATTCCCATCTGTGCACCTCTCTGCACAACTCCACATCTCTGCCCCACTTCTACCTGTCTGGATGAATGCTTCTTTAAATGCTCGGTTGTTGATTTCCATACAACTCAACTTTCTGACAATTTTGGCTGGTATTTGTTTTGTAGTCTAGTAGTATTTTTTGCTATATTTATGTGAGGAGGCAAGCATGCTTACCTGTGCCTCCATCTTCACTGCTGATTATACATTATAGAGACTGTACATTCTGTTATATTTCTCTGTAGGTCCTCTCCCCACACTTGGAATTTTCTAGCAGGCAGTTAATTGGACTGAACTGATACTGTCAACTCAATTTTCTCTGTGTGGGGAGCTAACATCCTAGGTCAGTTTTATTAGGCTTAGTCAAGCCACTTGGAGTCTGCACAGCTTATGAATATTTTATAGGTCAGGTGAAGATTTGGGCAGAGTTTTCATACCAAATTTTGGGCTATCACTTTTTCAGTCCTCTTTTATCTGGGGCTTCTAACTTTCCAGTTGCTGTGGTTGTCCTGAAATCTGTCTTCTCTATCAAGCCAGTAAAACTGCAGGTTTCTTAAACCTGGAAACTTAAAAGTCAGGAAATTCAGTGCTATTGTTCCCTTCTTCAAAATTTCTACCCCCATTTCATGCCCTCTAATCTGCCTACTTTTGGTCACATGTAAACATACCTAGTGAGTTCTTAATTATATATTTCTATTGTTGATTATCTTAATATTCACATATATTTCTTGGGCATAAATATTACTCATTTTCATATAAGAAAATAGAATTTAATTTTATTTAAAATTTTCAACTTAGAGTAAAAATAATCCCCAATCAAGATTTGGTTTCTACAATGAGATACCACTTTATACTGGTCAGAATGGCCATCATAAACAAAGTAACAAACAACAAGTGTTGGAGAGGTTGTGGAGAAAAGGGGACCCTAGTTCACTGTTGGTGGGATTGCAGACTGGTACAACCACTATGGAAAACAGCATGGAATTTTCTAAGAAAACTAAAAATGGAACTGCCTTTTGACCCAGCAATTCCACTGCTAGGATTATATCCCAAGAACCCTGAAACACCATTCCAAAAGAACCTATGCACCCCAATGTTCATAGCAGCACAATTTACAATAGCCAAGTGTTGGAAGCAACCTAGGTGCCCATCAGTAAATGAATGGATAAAAAAACTATGGTACATATACATAATGGAATTCTATGTGGCAGAAAGTAAGAAGGAGCTCCTACCCTATGCAATAGCATGGATGGAACTGGAAAGCATTATGCTAAGTGAAATAAACCAGGCAGTAAAAGACAAATACCATATGATCTCACCTTTAAGAGGAACCTAAGCAACAAAACAAGCAAGCAAGCAAAATATAACCAAAGACATTGAAATAGAAAACAGGCTGACAGTAACCAGAGGGGAGAGGGGAGGGAATTTCAGGGGAAAAAGGGAAGGGATTACAAGAACAAGTATAAAGGACACATGGACAAAAACTAAGGGGGGTTTAAATGGGAGGGAGGTGGGGAGCACTGGTGGGATGGACTGGGACATGAGTAAAAGACAGAAAACTGTACTTGAATAACAATTAAAATAAAATTAAGAAAAAAAAGACTTGGTTTCTTGGGTTGATTTATTTTTTTTCCCTTGTGCTTATCTACAGAATGATTATTTGATCTTCTACAAAATTATCTCTCTTTGGACATCCCAAAAGTATATCTTACTGATAGTGAATGAGTCAAAATCACAGTCAGTGTGTACATTATTTAAATAATTAATCTGATTTAATGAAAATAAGTGTCAATTTGTTGAAGGTAAAATTGCATTGCCTATGCTGCTATTTTGGTCTACAACAGTGTTTTCCTATTGGTACTTGATGTTAAAAGACTCACAGACCCTATTTGCCTTATCACTTCAATCCAGTAAAAAATATAGTATACTATTTCCAGGTTACAGAACTTCCATAATCAAATTTACCAGGTTTTTTAAGTTAGAGCAAGTTCTTTTGCACTGTCTAAGTAGTTGGGATAAAGTACCTAAAGACCAGAAACAGAGATTTAATGTCCAAGTAACTGCAAAATAAAATATTACAAAGAGAAAAAAATCTTAAAACATATTATTCTTCATTCATATGTGCTACTTTTAAGTCTCTTAAGAAAGCCATATAGTTGAAGAGAAGATAGCTGAGCACTTGTGAAACTGGGTATTTTTCATTTCAAAGAGAGGTTTTGAATGCGTATCAGTATTGGTATACTGAATAATGAATGAAAGGGATTCAACTCTGGAGGCATTACTGCTGGTTTCTAACGAACCTGTAAGTCAGGGCAGAAGAGCGCTCTGCACTGGAGTCAGAGGTGGTGAGTGTTTCAGAGAACATGCCTACCTAGAGGGGTTTTTAACATCATCTTGTGTCTAAGTCAGTTTGCTATATTTCTTAAAATCAAGGTGATAATTCAGGACAACCAAAACAAGGTTCTTTGTAAAAATGAGCTACTTTTTTTTTGTCAGTACTAGTATATCCCTCATTTTACTGCCCCCAGCTATATTTTACTTATTATATGAAATTTTAGGTATAGCGATTTCTAACAGCCATGGTTAGAAAATAATATGCTCTGACAACAATAACTTGATTGGTGGAATATGCATAATGTCTGACCTTTCTTTGATAATTCACAAGATAATTCAGTATTTTACTGTACTTTGGAGCCATTAAAATTAATCATTCTTTTACTTATATATTTATTGGCTCATATATTAATTTTTTATACCAATTTGTTGAGTATTTTCTCTGTGTAAAATACGATGTTACCCAATATATATGTACAGAATTGCTGTTAATATAGTGCCATTTGATTGAATGATGTAAAATCAATAATTTATTGTACTTTGCATAACTTTCTGTGTTCCACAGCTTACATTGCTCCCATATCACAATGCACAGTCCTGATGCAAATTAAGGAATAATCAACTGGAAGAAATCTGATAGGAACTGAAACATAAAGATAGCTACCTAACTTTGGGACCATAAGTCAAAGTTCTTTATGCTTTTTAATCAATTTTTTTGACAAGATAGAAAACCAAAACAGAGATTAACATTGAGCACTCTCTCCTGGAGAAATTTGCTGCTTTCACGTAA
Organism: Carollia perspicillata; assembly: GCA_004027735.1. Classification (NCBI taxonomy): domain Eukaryota; kingdom Metazoa; phylum Chordata; class Mammalia; order Chiroptera; family Phyllostomidae; genus Carollia; species Carollia perspicillata. Next base: position 27,369 of record PVKM010001207.1, on the reverse strand, counting down.
GGTTTGGCATGCTTAATCTTGATGCCTTTATCTCTGATAGAAGGGTGTTTTGAGGTCTCTGCTCTCAACTTATGTATGCTCCTGTTGGGAAAGACACTTTCATTCCACCTATTACTTTTTCCCTTGATTCCTTTTTTTTTTTGCTCTTAATCTGTGAGTCAGAGACCTAGCAGGAAACATAGAAGGCTCAAACTGATCATTGAACATTTAATAACAGCAAAAGGTGTGACCAGTGTGTAGGGAAACCAATCAGTGTCTTTACTTTCTCTAGAACTGAAAGGGCTACAGAGAGAACAGTGACCTGTTAGGTGGCCCGAGCAGTTATATAAAGAGGGCCTCCTGACAGGTTCTGTGTCCTCCAGGAGATGGACACGGCCAGCCTGTGACAGCCTGGCAGGGAGGGAGCTGGGCCAAGACATTCCTTGGCTCACTCTCTTCCTACTTTTTCTCCCAATTAGCCAAATCCAGCCAGCAGCCAGAGTCATGGGAGCCTCCAAGGGCTTATGGTCAGTAGAAAAGTGTGGAGATTGGATCTGAAGAAACAAATGGAAAATATTTAGCATGTGCTGCATTACGTGTTGTCAACTCAGAGTCTTTCCCAACAGGAGCATACATAAGTTGAGAGCAGAGACATCAAAACACCCTTCTATCAGAGATAAAGGCATCAAGATTAGGCATGCCAAATCTTATGTGAAAGCAGCAAATTTCTCCAGGAGAGAGTGCTCAATGTTAATCTCTGTTTTGGTTTTCTATCTTGTCAAAAAAATTGATTAAAAAGCATAAAGAACTTTGACTTATGGTCCCAAAGTTAGGTAGCTATCTTTATGTTTCAGTTCCTATCAGATTTCTTCCAGTTGATTATTCCTTAATTTGCATCAGGACTGTGCATTGTGATATGGGAGCAATGTAAGCTGTGGAACACAGAAAGTTATGCAAAGTACAATAAATTATTGATTTTACATCATTCAATCAAATGGCACTATATTAATAAGCAGTTCTCAGCAGCTTCTAGGCCAACCTGGAGAACCACCCAGTTCATGTTGAAGCCTGAGCTAGTTATTGGGAGCATCTCAGAAGTTCTGGAGACTCATAGCCACTTTCCGTCATGAGTTGAGCTCATCAGTGACAGCTTCCCTCTCCTGCTCTCTCAACACTTTCAGGGCTATGTATGTCTCTACTTCTAAATTTGGACGATGTATAGTGGCTGCAGTTTTCATGACTAATCCTGATTGATAGGCAGTGCAGTCCCTGTTTGCCAAGGTGCCTGAAATTCTCACTTTATTGACAGAGGAAATATTGAGATGAATGGTTAGCTTGGCACTGATAGGAGGCCATCACAGGGACCTTTAAGAATGGTGAGACAGGGGAGGCTCTGGATTTGCGTGTGAGTGATAAAGGAGAGAATTTGTGTTCAAGAAGGAAAATGGAGTCATGCTGTGCGGGGAATTCCCTGGCTAGCTATGAATTCATCTGCAACCATAGGGTTGGGTGGCGTTATAGGAGTACCTAATACAAATATGCCAGCTATCGTTTTGTAAACAATAGTCTGCCATTTTAAGCATACTGTTACTATAATTATCAGGGCTGTTAACCTCTTAGGAAAATGACACGGTGCCTCTTTTGTACACAATTTAGCTCACGGAGATGCCATCTGGTACAGCTTCAATCACAACCTAAACCAGTAATATTTTTTAAAACTTTGGTTGCATATTAAAATCACCTGGGTGGGGGGAGATATTTAAAAACATTCCAGTTCCCAGGACTCTCTCACGATTGGTTAAGTCACAACCTCTAGGCATCAGTCATTTTTTGAAGATCCACAGGCGATTATAACAAATGATCACTTTGTGCAGGGCTTCTAGAACCTTGCTGCTCAAACTCTGATTCACTGATAGCAGCATGGACATCCATCTATCCATCCATCCGCCCACCTTATGTAGCATAGGTAACCCTGCACCAGACCTACTGAATCAGACTCTGCATTTTAACAAGATCTCCCATGGGACTTTTAAAGACTGAGAAGCACTAGTTCTGGCCATTCTAAGTAGGTAACATTTACCCTCGATCCATCATTCTTTCTCATCAGCACTTGCCTTCTTTACATATAGCTTTGTAAGATTTAGCTGTTTAGAGTGTACGTAAATTTTGTACACAACTGTGGAACCATTACCATAAGCATGACAATGAGCATACCCATCACAACCCAAAGTTTTCTTCTGCTCTTTCAGAATCACCCGCTTCTCCTCAGCCCTTTCCCCAACTCTATTCGCAGGCAATCATTGATCTACTTCCTGTCACTGTAAAGTAGGGCATTTTCTAGAGTTTTGTATACATGTACTTTCTTAGATTTGATGCCTTTCACCCAGCAGAATTATTGGGATTCACCTGTGTTGCTGCATGTATCTGTATTCCTATTTATTGCCGAGTAGTATTCTATTGTACAAAGTAACACAATTCGTTTATTCATTCACCTGTTGATGGATTCTTGGGTTATTTCCAGTTTCAGGCTTTTACAAATGAGGCTACTAGGAACTTTCAGATACAAATCTTCGTATAGATGGAAACTTTCATTTTTCTTGGGTAAATTCCTAGGACTGAAATGATTAGGTCATATCGTAGGTGTACATTTAACTTTTCATGAAAATATTTTTCATAACAATCTTCAAAGGTAGGTATTATTGGTGATCATGTTTTGCAGTTGGAAAAAGAGGCCCAATGTGATTAAGTGATTACTTTGCCAATTGTGAGATGTTTCCATACTCTTTATACTGATACTTCAGTAATGACAAATTTTTCACATGTTCCTAGGTATTCACATTATAGCCATTATTATAGTTTGAGGCCCATAGCTGGCATTTCAGCCAGAGATGACGGAAACCCTGTGTGGCAGGGAGGGCCCTTACATATTCAGCAAGCTCCCTTTCCCTCTGAATTAGCAGACGGTGCTGGTTGAAGTCGAATCCCACTGTGACTCTGAATCAGGTCAAAGCCCACTTCTCGATACTTCTTGAACTAGCAATGTTTTCTATTTGTAATGTATTTGTAAAGAAGACAGACATTCCCTAACTTTTGTCTTTATCTATCCTGCAACTCATATCTTAACAGAAAGACTCTATTCAATTCATAATTGCTCATAATTTTCTGCTGAACAGTTTTACCGAACCTCGCACATCTGTCTCACTTCAATTACTTCCTGTACGTACCCCTGAACTTCAGTCTGCAAAGGAACTCCGCCTTATTGTGGCATTACTCTTCTTAATTCAATCAGTTTATTATGTTCTCTTAGGTACATGAAACAGAATATATGAAATATTTATTAGTTGTAAAATAGAACAGATATTCATGAACTCACCACCAACTTAACAGCAAGAAGCCTTTTGTCTCCTATTGCATCTTAGAGCTCCTCCCTCTCCTGCCTGCCAACACCAGAAGTGAACGGTATTTAGAATTTTGTATTTATTGTTGCCTTGCTTTAAAAATATAATTACACGTAATGTATTATATATGCTTCCCTACACATTATATCATTATGTTTCACTCTTTATGAGCTTTTAAAAATAGCATAATGTAATAATAATCTAGAAATTGCTTTTTTTATTCTAGTATATTTCTAAGTTTCAGCCACATTACCATGCATAACTTTAGTTCATTTATTTTTCATTGCTCTCGACTGTTCCTTTTATGACAGTTGATGCTGCTATGAATATTCTCATACAGATCTCTTGTTGCTGCATGTAAGAGATTCTCTCAGTCTAATTGATGGGTAATGATATATGAATGTCTAATTTTGTAAGATTATTGCCAATGTGCTTTCCAAAGGGGTATAACCTGTTTATATTTCCACTAGCAGTGTGCAAGAGTTGACTTTGTCAGATCTTTAGCAACATCAGATGTTGCCATTCTTGTGACTATACAATTGAATCTCACTGTGATTTTGCTTTGTATTGCTCTGGGTTACAAATAAGTCTGAATAATAATTTATACTTTTAATCTCTATATTCCATCTTTTGAAAGGTTCAGGCTGAGTCCCATGTGTATTTAGAATTTTGGATTGTCTTTTTCTAACCGATTTCTTGGAGTCCCTTACTGTGGTACTAGGTATTAATTTTTTATTGTATGTATGTACTACAAATACATTTTTCACATTGTGGCTTCTGTTGTTTCTTGTTGCTGCTGTTTGTTTGCTTTTCACTTCTTGGTAGTTTTGGAGGAATAGAAGTTCTTATTTTTAGTGCAAAATAATTTTCTACTTTTTCTTTTATGAGTGGTATTTCTTGCTTTGAATTTAAGAGATTCTTTTCTACTTAAAGTAATAAAGATAGTCTCATATATTTTACTTTTATATTATCCTCAGTATATTGGAAATTGATTTTTGTAAATGGTGTGAGGTAGGCACTCAATTTCAGTTCAGTTTTTTACCTTATGGATAACCAATTATCGAAGCACCATATCATATCTCAAATTTCCATGTATACATAGGTCTGTTTCTGCAATTTCTGTGCTCCTTTTTTAATCCTCTTTCATGTGTTTCTTTCTTGCCCTTAAAAGTTATTTGAGGCTTTCATTTTCTTGCTTAGCCTTGCTTACTTAATTTTTCCTCCTACTACTTTAGTAGCTATATTCTTTGCTTGTATTCTTTTTGTGGTTACTTTTAAAATTTTATCATGTGTATTTAATGTTACAAAATCTATAAGTACTATCTTAATCATTATCCTATTATAAGAAGTCAGAGACTACTCTCACCAGGATGAATTGTTTAGTAGTTTAATTCTATTCTTTAAAAAAACCCTGTGTCCTGGCTGGTGTGGCTCAGTGGATGGAGTGCTGGCTTGCAAACCAAAGACTGCGATTGTCAGTCAGGGCCTACACCTGGGTTGCTGGCCCAGTCCCCAGCAGGGGGCGCGTGAGAGACAGTCACACATTGATGTTTTTCTCCTTTTCTTTTTCCTTTCCTTCCCCCTTCTCTAAAAACAAATAAATAACATTAAAAAGCATTATTAGTTAGAAATAATTATTTTATATACCAACCTTGCTTATTTTAACATACCTACATTTTTCCCACTTTGCTCACCATTATTTATTTTATCTCAGACTTTTCTTCTGGGGATCACGTACTTCCTTTGTGAAATTTCTTTGATAAACATCTGTTGAGAGTAAATGACTTTTTCCCCCTGTTCATCTAACTTTTTAGAAATGTTTTTTCAGGTTATAGGATTCTAGGTCAGCTATTACTTTCTATCAGAAAATTGAAAATATGCTTCCATTATAGTTGTTGGGAAGTCTACTGTTAGATAAATATTTGTACTTTATAGATGATCCATGTATCAGTAAGCCATTGCTGGGTAACAAACTAAAAGCTAAGGCCTTAAGGTTTATATTTACTCTCACATGTCTGTGAGTTGGCTGGGATAACTGCTTCAAGCTGTATGTCCAACTGACCTTGATTTTTACTGTGTTTGGGCTCAGGTCAGTTCCACTTGTCTTTATGCTGGAGTCCACATATTAGTTATTATTATTATTATTATTCTTTGTAAGGCCAACTGGCATACTGAACCTTCTGCAATAAAATTGCTAAGTGCATGGGTAGTTTTATTAGAATGGTAAAATAGAAATTGTACAAGTAGGGATAGATTTATTTATTTATTTTTTAAAGATTTTATTTATTTAATTTTAGAGAGAGGGGAAGGGAAGGAGAAAAAGAGGGAGAGAAACATCAATGTGCGGTTGTCTCTCACATGCCCCACACTGGGGACCCCACCCACAACTCAGGCATGTGCTCCAACTTGGAATCGAACCTGTGACTCTTTGGTTTGCAGGCACATGCTGAATCTACTGAGCTATACCAGCCAGGATGAATAGAGAGGTTTAGAAGTACACATACTTTTTTGTGTAGGTAGGATACCTTTAACAAATACTGCAGTTATTTTTCACTGTCCAGTCAGTGAAGAGGCTAATATATTCACTTAAGGAATCTTGGATAAATTAGGGGTGAACTGATTCCTAAATTTAGCACTACAATTACACCCCAAATACTGCATTCCACTTTTCTGCCTGAGAAAAGCCTGAAAACTACCTTGTTAGGTTGTGAAGGATACTCATTAAGTTGTAAATTCTAATCTTCCAGTTCACCTTAGATTTGATATGTAACAGACTGATGATCTTGCAGTATGAGAATAAGTTTAGCATAGTGAATTAAAATGAATTTTCTGGTACAATGTGCAAGGCACAGATACGACTGGCTTTGAATGGGATCATCAAAGTGATGATAACAGGGTGCAAATGAATTAATGATTGGCAGATACATGCATTGTATGATTTTAAAGTGATTATAGCTACAAATGCTCTAAATGTTAGTAGACTAAGTCAGCCTTTGACTGGAATAAAATTTCACCTTTCCCTCTTTAATTAGTGTTTGTTTCTCTATTTGGAAGCAAATAAATATTTTTCTCACTCATGTTACCTAAATGTCAAATAACATGAAAACATAATTAGTATTGATATTTGGGTCTTGGTAGAGTGCCCCAGTGTGTTAATTCTAATTTCAGAAATTCATTGTTTTTATAAAGAAGGTAAGATAAGACCACTTGGTTTGCATATAATGGCACCAAACCATCACCACCACTGGAACTAATTTGATGCATCATCATGCAAATGAAACGTGGACATGGTTCCTTAGTGCTAAATGCTTTCAGAGATAGGCAAAACATTGGCACACTCTCACCAATAACAGAAAGGGTAATTTAATACTCTGACCAGGAACATTGCTATCCCTTGGATTTTTTTTTTTTTGGTAAACATACAGATGCTCTTCTTTTCATTATGGGTTAAAAAACAAGTTATTTCAATTTTATAAGTTAGTAACTCCTGCATTCTTACTAATATAACACTGGTTGGAATACAGAATCTGTAGAGATTGAAGTTCCAATTAAATTCATTAAGGTATCCCATGATATTTTGATGGTAAGGTAATATGTGGCATGACCAGTTCTCCAAGTTCAAATTCAGGTCCCCAAGACTATCTTTTGTCTAGGACTTGCTACACAATAGAGAAAGATGTCTTTCCCCTAGATCATTGGTTCTCTCACCTGGATGATAACAAGTATATTCAGGGATGCTTAGCAAAGCTTTGGATTTCTGGGGCCTATCACAAAATTTCTGATTCCACATATCTTGGATGAAATGGAAAATCAGCATTTGAAAAAATATCACAGAGAATTCTTTTGAAGGTGGCAATGAGCCCATACTTCGAGGTTCATCATTGGACCTTCGTAATAAGAATAAAACTGTCTCATAGAAGGAAGTGTGACATTGACATGTCTTAACATCTTAGTGTCTAGAAGTATCTCCCATTTTCTTCAGCTTTATTACACAAAAGACTTGAAGTAGAAGTGGCCTAAGAAAAACAGATTTAAAATAACATATTATAAACAAATAAACAATAAAAACTAGTGTTAGAAACACTGAGTAAGATATCATGATTGAGAGAAAATGTGAAAAACTCAGGCTATAAAATCTCCATTATTTGTTATAATTAAACTAACAACCTTGTTCAAATTCTCTAGGCAGCCTAAACAATAGTAAGATACAATAAGTTCCACAGTTAGTTTTTTGTTACCAAGGTGAGAGAGAAATGGCCCTGCCTTAGCAAAACTTTCCCTGGCAGTGCCCTGGCATAGAAAGTTGAGTGCAGGGGCAGGCCATTTCCTCAATGGCTTTCTTAATTGGCAGGGACGTTTCAACCCCCAATTTCACTATGATCTCCCTGCTCATGAAAGATGTGAGTGTTAGTACAGGCTGGGCACAAGAGGCATCCATTTGGTCCCAAATACCCACATCTTGTTTAATTCCTTTGAATTATGAAAATCAGGATCCAAGGCATTTGCCTCTAATTTTACATATTTCTTCACTCATTCCTGCATTGGTCACAGTTATTTACAGTAGTCTACTCTCTTGCCATGGAATCATGTTCTTCCAGCAAGTAGAATCCTGCACATGTGCTACCTTCTCCAGTTGGCTCTCCAGCCAGATGATGGTTGTTTCCAAGGTTATTCAACTTTGTCTAAGGGGGAATGCAGTGTGATGTCCTTGCAGTTGAAAAACATGATATGAGCCAGAATCTGAACACCTTTCCCATCAATCTCAGATCTCAGTCAGCTTTTTGGTCTGGATAGGGAAGGCCAGGACAACATACGTTCCCAACTGTTTCTTGCTACTGAACTGAGTAGGATGAGAAAAAAACCTTGAAAGCTGCTTTAGGTCATTATCTGGAAAACCTGCCCACATCTTGAAACCACTGCTAGTCTTATGTGGTGGTAAAATGAGCTGACATATAGATGCTGTAATTTGAGGGACAGAAACAAAGCCCTGCAATAAAAAAAATCTTTCCAAATAATATGTAGTTTAGGTTTGAAATTCTACCATTACCAATTCATTCTTTTGTGTTAAAAATGTTCACTCTGGTTCTATCCTAAAGTATACAGAATGATTCAACATGAGTACATCCATCTGCTTACTCTTTGTAGCAGAGGGACCAGTATTAATTGAGAATCCTGACATGCTAGGGGCAGGAGTCACTTACCAAGGGAGCATGGGTACCAAAGGGTAGCAGATTAAAGATATTTATCTATCTCATAATTTTATTTAGGGCTATTTTTGCCCACTGTACTCAGGTGGAATAAAATAAAATTATCTCTATTTATTTTTGGGAAGTGCCATGTGATCTGCTCATATTAATAGAGGAGGAGTAATCTAGAAACAAAGGAAACCTTTAAATGCTAGGGATGCTTTTGTTAAAATTCACACATGTAGTGCAGATGTATTTAAAAGGGGCCAGAGGAAATATAATGAACAACTGAAGCATGAAGAGGAGAGTGTAGGTAATGTCAAAAGAGAACCTTGAATGAATTTTTCCCCCAGACGACCCTTATTTTATTTGTGCATAGCAAAACTTGATTCCACTGGTTGAAATAATAGATCTGGAATGGATTTTGTCAGGAAGGGGACATTGTTAGAGGGTCTTTTAATTCCTGGTCCCTATTTACTATGGGCAGGTTTGTGTCATAACCACTGATGTCTAATATTCTGGCAAAACCTGGGCAAAAGCACAGTAAGTTGTAATTGTCATTGCACATGAAAATAAGCCAAGCTTTCTCAAGATTAACCTGAGGAAATGGTAGTAACTATGAAAGGAAAGTGTCCAGTGAAGTGACTGGTCTTGAGAACATTTCAATTACCCATCAGAAAGGAAAAGTACATTAGCTTTTCATGGAGGGGAAATGAGAGGAACTCATTTTCTTTTGTTTGCTTTTTTAAAAAAAATATACACCACTGGTATATTTTTAAAAGCAATTTTGAAGTATGTAGATGATCTATGTGTTTACAGAAACATCTTAAAATCTTTGTAGGCTAAAGGCCAACTTTTTAAAATAAATTAAAATGTATATTTTATTATTTGATCAATTCAATTATTTTAATCTTCACAGATTTTTTTATTTTAATATCAATATGAAGTTTAGAGCTTTGAACAGCTACACCATAGACAAAACGATGTAAGTGGAAGTTAGGTCCTTAAGTACTCTTACCAGGCATGACTGAACACATAATATAGCCCCAACCAAATCAATTCTAATTACCCCGACACATGTCCTTGAATCTTTGTATTACCCACAGTCCAGAACTCTCAATTCTGACTTCCCACGGATTCCTTGAGCTAGAGGTTCATTTCTTTGTGGTCTTCTAATCCTTAGTGTGGTAGTGTTCTTGCATAGAATGGGGACGTCATAATGAGAGGCAGGCTTGCAAAAGGGAAAGAAGGCAGAAACTCCGTATACAGCAAAATGCGAGGTTAGATTCAGGAAGGTTTCTGTTGTTATGGAGTAAGATCAGTGTGGGTATTTCAGAGCTCTCAAGACTTTAAAATGAGAACTGACTGTCCTCATTTTTTAGCATAATTTTTGAGTGGGGGAAAAAATTCTTAGACATTTCACATTGTCCCTGAAGTCAACCAGTGAAGTTGATTTTGATATTTTCTTCTTGCAGCTCATCAATTTATAGAAAATGATCAGTTCAAAGTGGCTGCAGAATACAATATTTCATTTAGAAGTTTGACTCACAGCCAACAGCAAATGGATGTTACATATAAAAGGGAGACATAACAATAACAAGGCAAGGCATATATAGTTATGTAGGAGATCATTCTCTTTCAGTCCACCCAATGGGTTTCTATTTTCTAGAAGTGCAGTGGATTATATGAAAATACAGCTGTAGAAATTTTGGAACACAGTATAGAATTGTGGAAACATTATCATGACAACCAAATAAATAGCCTTTATCAAAGTATACATTAATAATATTAAAGCTGTCTTGGTAACAATAGACATAAAACCTCAGTTTATTGGAAAGACAAATCTGAAGTGGATCCAAAGTGGTGGCAGAGTGGGTGGATGTTATACTCACCTCCTCCCAGAAATGAACTAGAATTTCAACTAAAATACAGAACAATCAACCTGAATAACCAACTGAAGAACAGCTGATCAGAAATCTTATAACCAAGCATTTACAGAAGATGCCACATCAAGACTGGTAGGAAGGGCAGAAATAGAAAAGGGCTGGCCACACTCCCTCAAGTGGTGGCTGAGATTCCTGAAGGATATCTCAGCTGCAAAGGTTTCCCCTGAGTGGTTGAGGTCTCAACCTCATGCCAGGCTCAGAAGACCAGAGCACCAAAGCCTGGAAGAGGTGCCCACGTAACATCCGACTGTGAAAATCAGGAGGGATTCTGTCCACCAAAGAGAGATAAGAGTCTGCTAGAGACTCAGTTGACCTCTTAAAGGGCCAGTCCATAAAATCTCATTTGCAGCACTCACACTGGATTTTGGCAGAGAGAGGGCTAAGTAGACCAGAGTCATGTGAGAATAGACTGGGGTTTGTGACTCTGGCAAGAGAGCTGAAGGGGCAACCACCAGGATCCCTGTAGTGAGTCACTCTCCCACAATGACAGATACCATTTTGGGGGGTGGAGGACTTCCCTTCATACATCATAGGCCTAGGGGAATGTAATAGCCCCACCCTCTGGACTTCCTCTCAACCTACCCTACAGAGTTTGCACCATGCTGGGGAGTCAGCTGCCTGGGCCAGTGTGTGGAGATCTGGGCAGACTCAGGGGGTGTCAATGAATGAGTTGCATGGCTTAGGGGGGGGGCATTCCTCCCACTTTCCTGTGAACCTGATTGGCACCTCCCCCTCACAGGAGATTCACTAGCCCCAATTCCCCTGACTCCTGGAGGCCCTTCCAGGCTGAGATTGGGCCCATGGAAGAATCTGGGACTGACTGAATCGTGTGGCTCTAAGACAGAAGTCATTTTTTCCTTTGTACACATGAGTGTACAGGGCTTTCCCTTCACATGGCCAAATTTGGTCTGTTTAGGCCTGATGAAGTCTGCTGGCCTCATCCTAATGACTCCCTGAGACTGTGCCCCACAATAAAGGTGACTGAACACCCAGTGGGTGGCAGCTAGACTTGGTATAACCTGGGACATTTGCTGAGTGGGCTCAGACCCAGCACCAACATTGAGTTTGAACCTGGATCAGTCTGGTGTACACCACTCACCCCTACTTAATGATTCACTGAGAACCTACCTCATGCAACTTGAGTATGGCCAGAGGCTGTTTTAGTGACTGAGCCTAACAGGCAGTTGGCAGACAGAAGCAAGTAGAGGTGGATCTCAGAATGCCTTGGGAATTTTGCTGATCTGTTCCCAGGCCAGGTGCTGGGAAAAGCCAGCCTTGGTGCACAGCTTGGTCCTAACCAACACAAACATAGGCCCAGAAGAGGATGCCACAAACTTTGCATCACTTTGTAGTTCCAGACATGTTGTCCAAAGGTAGTTATGGGCAGCATCTGATATTGGCCTGCACCAGAGACCCCAGAACCTACACACACAGTGGCCAGCTACAGACAACACCAGAGCAGGACCCAATAAGCTTCACAAGCAGCATATCCAAAGGGAGATTTCAGCAGGCACTAAACCCTGCTGAGTTGAATTCTGCTTTAGGTGGTAAGTGCCTACATAGCAGCTTGTGCACTGCGGCTAGAGTAGATCCTCACATTCAATCAGTCTGAGAGTTGGCTGCATGCATGAGCAGGCCAATAGCAATCAAGACTCAATTACAACAACAGGGCTCACATAACCCACATAAGTAGGTCATTGTTGGAACACACAACTCAGGTGATCAAGGAGACTGTGCCTCTGTGTCACATAGGGCACCTACTTCATATTTATCTTACCACGACTGGGAGTCTAGACAAATCTACCTAATACATAGAAACAAACACAAAAAGGCAGTCAAAATGGGGAGACAAAAAACATGCCCCAAATAAAGGAAGAGGAAAAATCTCTAGAAAAAGAGATAAATGAAATGGAGGGAAGCATTTATCAGATACAGAATTAAAAAGTGGTTACAGGGTTTCTCAAGGAACTTAGCGAGAACTTCAACAGCATAAAAAATAAGCATAGAAACCATAAAAAAGAACCAGTCAGAAATGAAGAATCCAGTATCTGAAATAAACAGTATGTTGAATGAAGCAAAGAACTGAATCAGTGAGTTGGAAAACAAGGTAGCAGAAAAGCACCCAATTAGAGAAGCAAAAATAAAAAAAAAATAAAAATAAGAATAGTTTAAGGGACCTTTGGGACAACATGAAGCATAACAACATTTACCTATTAGGGATACCAGAAAGAGAAGAGAGAGAGCAAGGGATCAAGAACCTATTTGAAGAAATAATGGCTGAAAATTTCCCTAATCTGGTGAAAGAAAAGACACACAAGTTCAAGAAGTGCAGAGAGTCCAAACAAGATGAACCCAAAGATGCCCACGCCAGGACTCATCATAAAATGGAAAAGGTTAAAAACAAAGAGAGACTCTTAAAAACTTCAAGAGAAAGACAGTTATGTAAAAGGGAGCTCCCATAAGACTGTCAGCTGATTTCTCAACAGAAACATTTCAGGCCAGGGATTGGCATGAAATATTCAAAATGATGAAAAGCAAGGCCTACAACTGAAACTACATTCCCTAGAAAGGCTAAAATTTAAAATTAAATTAATAGCTTTCCAAACAAGAAAAAGCTAAAGGAGTTCGTTACAATCAAATCAGCAAAACAAGAAATATTAAAGGGAGGAGGAGGAGGAGGAGGAGGAGGAGGAAGAAGAAGAAGAAGAAGAAGAAGAAGAAGAAGAAGAAGAAGAAGAAGAAGAAGAAGAAGAAGGAGAAGAAGAAGGTTATAAAGAATAAAATAGGAACAGATATATAACTATCAATAATCACTTTAAATGTAAAAGGCTTAAATGCTCCAAAAAATGACATAAGGTAGCAGAATGAGTAAGAAAACAAGATCAACATGTATACTGTTTACCATAGATCCACCTTAGAATGAAAGATATGCACAGACTAAAAGTAAAGAGATAGAAAAAGATACTTCATGCAAATAAAAATGAAAAGAAAGCTGTGGTAGCAATACTTATATCTGACAAAATAGGCTCCCAAACAAAGGACACAACAGGAGACAAAGGATATTACATAATGCTAAAAAGATCAATCCAACAAAAGGATATAATCCTGTGAACATATATGCACCCAACATAGGAGCACCTAAATATATAAAGCAAATCTTGATGGATATAAAGGGAAACATTGACAGTAATACAGTCATAGTATGGAATTTTAACAGCCCATTAACATCAATGGGTACACCTTCCAGAAAGAAAATCAACAAGAAAATGGTGGCTTTAAATGACACACAGATCAGATAGATTTCATTGATAACTTCAGAGCATTTCAGCACAAAGCAGCAGAATATACATTCTTTTCAAGTGCACATGGAACATTTTCTAGGATAGACCACATGTTAGGACACAAAAAAGTCTCAATAAATTTAAGAATATTGAAATCATGTCAAGTATTTTTTCCAACCATAATGGCATGAAACTAGAAACCAATCACAAGAAAAACCTGAAAAATACACAAAGACATGGAGGTTAAATAACATGTTACTAAACAATGAATGGGTTAACAATGAGATCAAGGAAGAAATCAAAAGATTCCTTCAAACAAATGAAAATGAACACACAAAAATCTATGGTACAGAGAGAAAGCAGTCCTAAGAGAGAGAAAAACCCATAGCATTACAGGACCTCAAGGAACAAGAAATGTCTCAAATTAATATAAAGGATCTAGAAGAAAACCCTACAAAGCCCAAAGTAAATAGGAGGAAATAAATAATAAACATCAGAGCAGAAATAAACAAAATAGAGTCTAAAAAAACAATGTAAAAGATCAATTAAACCAAGAGCTGATTCTTTGAAAGATTAAATGAGATTTATACATATTTAATCAGACTCATGAAAGAAAAAAGAGGAAGAATCTAAATAAATACAGTCAGAATTAAAGAGGAGAAATAACAACAGATGCCAAAGAAATATAAAGAATTGTAAGAAAAATGTTACAAACAATATGTGCCAACAAATTGAATGGATGAACTTGGATGAAATAGATAATTTCTAGAAACATACAATCTTCCAGAAGTGAATCAGGAAAAATTAGAAAATCTGAATAGACTAATTACAACTAATGAAATTGAAGTGGAAAAAAGCCCCCTCCAGCTAAAAAAGCAAACAAAACCCAGTCTTGGATCTGATGGCTTCACAGGAGAATTTTACCAAATATTTAAAGAAGATCTAACACCTACTCTTTTCAAACTATTTCAAAAACTTCAAGAGAAGGGAAGACACCTAAGCTCATTTTATGAGGTCAACATTATTCTAATTAAAAACCAGAAAAGACAAAAAGAGAAAGAAAATTATAGGCCAATATCCCTGATAAATATGGATGCTAAAATCTTCAGCAAAAATATTAGCAAACTGGATCCAGCAATACATTAAAAAGATTATACACCATGATCAAGTGGGATTTATTTCAGGGATCCAAGGTTGGTACAATGTCCACAGATCAACAAATGTGATACACCACATGAAAAAAAGAAAAATAACCATATGATCATATCAGTATATGCAGAAAAAGCACTTGATAAAGTCCAGCACCCATTTATGATAAAAACCTTCAGAAAACTAGGAATAGAGGAACATACTTGAGCATAATAAAGGCCATATATGACAAATCCATAGTCAACATCATACTCAGGGGGCAAAAATACAAGTGTTTCCCTTAAGATAAGGAACAAGACAGGGAAGTCCACTTTCACCACTCTTATTTAACATTGTACTAGAAGTCTTAGCCATAGCAATCAGAAAGAAAAAGGTTTGAAAGTAAGAAGTAAAACTGTCACTATTTGTAGATGACATGATCCTGTATATAGAGAACCCTAAAGATTTCACAAAAAAAAAAAAAAAAAAAACCCTAGTAGAACTGATCAATGAATTCAGTGAAGTAGTAGGTTACAAAATAAATATCCTGAAATCAGTTGCATTTTTATAGCCCTATGATGAGCTATCAGGAAGAGAAACTAAGAAAACAATTCCATTTAGAATTGCATAAAAATATCTAGGAATAAATTTAATCAAGGATGTAAAAGATCTATACTTGTAAAATTATGTCACTAAGAAAGAAATTAAAGAAGAATAAAATAATGGAAGCATATACCATGTTCACAAATAGGAAGAATTAACATAATTAAAATGTCCATAATATGCAAAGCAATCTATAGATTCAACAAAATTCCTATCAAGATACCAATAGTGTATTTCACAGAACTAGAACAAATATTCCAAAAATTTATATGGAACCACAAAAGACCCCAAATAGCCATAGTAAGTCTGAGAAAGAACAACAAAGTTGGAGGAATCATGCTACCTGATATCAAAATACACTACAAGGCCATACTAATCAAAACAGCATGGTAATGGTATTAAAAAGACCAGATATATAGATTAATGGAACAGATAGAGATCCCAGAAATAAACTTAAGTCTTTATCATCAATTAATACTTGAAAAAGGAGGCAAAAACATACACTGGGATAAAGATAGTTAATTCCATATGTGGTGTTGGGAAAAATAGACAGCTATGTGCAAAATAATGAAATTAGGCCACCTTCTGCCTCTTCTATGGAAATTACACCATACACAAAAATAAACTGAAAATGAATTAAAGATTTAAATGTAAGATTCAAAAATCATAAAAATCCTAGAAGAAAACAAAGGCAGTAAAATCTCAAACACTTCTCATGGCAATATTTTCTTCTGATATATCTCCTTGGCCAAGGGAAAGAAATAAAACTAAAACTCATGATACTACATCAAAATAATAACATTTGCATAGCAAAGGAAACCATCGATAAAATAAAAAGACAACTCACCGAATAAAAGAACATATTCACCAAAGATACAACTGAGAAGGGGTTAATTTCCAAAATATCTTTGTTGAGGTACTTGTTTCTTCTTCTAGGTCTTTGGCTGTTCTTAAACACAGTTGTATTTTTGACAAAAGATGAATTTGTACAACCCAATACCAAGAAGACAAACAATCCAATTAAAAAATAAACGAAGGACTTGAATAGACCCTTCTCCAAAAAGGACATACAGATGGCCAGTAGATATATGAAAAGATGCTCAATGTCACTAATTATCAGAGAGATGCAAATTAAAACCACAATGAGATATCATCTCATGCCTGTCAGAATTGCTTTCACCAACAAATCAACAAACAACAAGTGTTGGTAAGGATATGAAGAAAAGGGAACCCTCATGTGCTATTGGTGGGAATGCAGATCGGTGTACCCACTGTGGAAACAGTATGGAGTTTCCTCGAAAAACTAATAATAGAATTGCCTGTTGATCTAGTGATTCCACTTCTGGGAATATATCCCCCAAAACTCAAAACATGAATTTGAAAAGAATATATGCACCCCTATGTTCATTGCAACATTTTTTTTTTTTTTTTACAATAGCCAAGCCTTGGAAGCAGCCCTAGTACCCATCAGTAGATGAGTGGATAAAAAAGCTGTGGTACATTTACACAATGGAATAATACTTGGCTGTAAAAAAGAAAGAAATCTTTTATGACAATACAGATGGACCTCAAGAGTGTTCTGCTAAATGAAATATGCCAGTCAGAGAAAGACAAGTATCAGAGTTCACTTACATGTGTAAATTAATGAACAAAATAATTTAACAAACAAAATAGAAACAGATGCAGAGATACAGAGAACAGATGGACAGCTGTTAGAGGGGAGGAAAATTGGGGGCCAGCATGGAAAAGGTGAAGAGATTAAGCTGGAAAAAAAAACCAAATAGACACAGACAACCATATGGTGATTACCAGAGGGAAAGTGGGGTGCGGGCAGTTAGAAGAGGAAAAAGAGGGGATAAATGGTGATAGAATAAGATTTGACTTTGAGTAGTGAACACACAATATAATATACAAATGATGTATTGTAGAATTGTACATCTGAAACCTGTATAATTTCATTAGCCAGTGTCACCCCAATAAATTCAATAAAAAGAAAAAAATCCATTCATGGAGTAAATCAATACATGCGCACACAAAAGCTATAGGACATTAGAGTGGGGATGTTCATTAAAGATTATCTGTGCAATTGTGTCATGTAGATGTGGAATCGTGCTCAGAACAGTTAGCTCAAGCTTGCATAGCCAGAGGAAGGATTGGGATTGGATTCCAATCCAGAATTCTTGAATTCAAAGCAAATAAATTTTTCTTCCTTTGTCTACATTTTTTGCCTCTGGAGCAGAGGTTCTCAACAAGGGTAATGTTGCTTCCCAAGTGTACTCTTTGGCAATGTCTGGGGACATTTTGGTTGTCACAGGTGAGTGTGTGTGTATGCATGTGTGTAGGTTGTTAACTGGCATCTGGTGAGTAGAATCCAGAGATGTTATTAAAGACTGCACTGTGCACAGGACAGTCCCCACAACAAATAGCGATCTAGCACTTAATGTCAAAAGTACTGGCATAAATTTAGAGCATTGTGCATTAAGCCATCAGAGTGCAGGAAAATATGGATTAAAAGACAGACACTTTATAAAGAATTTACCAAATGGTTTTATTCATTGATAATGTTATGTATTCTACTCTGGGAATCTTAAATAAATTTTATTCAACAACAAAAAGACATATGTCAAAGACACATGTACTACAAAAAAGCTGGATACTCTTACATGAACAAAACATCAAGACAAGTGAGAAATAAACATAGTAATACTGTTATCTGTATACATTCTATAGGATATAAGGCAATTTCTATTTCTCCGTTCTAGAGTTTTAAGGCAGACAAGTTAAGTTGGAAGAAGCATTCTTATAAATATAAAAAGATTTGCTCCTATCATGCAGTATTGAAGCTGGCACTCAAACCCAGGATTTGTCTCTGACAACAATATTCTCTCTATATTTATATATTGTCTGCAAGATACACGAGTATAGGAATTTATATGCATATATTTTAAGAGGCCATAGTCTAGAACATGTGAACATTTTTACACCTTGTGTTCTGAAAGACTGTATAGAGAAAGCGAGTCTGGCATTATTTTTTACTGGGAATCAGAAACAAAAGTAGTAACAATATTTTATAGGAAGTTCTGTGACTGAAAGCAGAATAATTTTAAAAGTCACAACTTGTCTAAAGCCTTTTTTCTTGGGATCATTAGGCTGGTGTTAAGATTAGGTGAAGGAGACCATGACCAAAAATCTATGACAGGCTCCAGACTAATGTCACAGGTGATGTTCTCAGTTAATTTTTCATGGGCTTTTTAAACAGTTTCTTTGCTTACAGACTTCGGCCGAGTTATGGGGATGGGGTAAAGCTGACAGACCATTATTATGATCTGTTGAAGTCAAAAGGCCACCGTCATCAAGAGTGTCAGCTCTGCTACTTTGGAACTCAAATGTTTACTTTTTAATTTCTCTCAGTCTGGTTTCTGTCCTTTTCCCTTCTGAAAGATTTCAAAAGGAAAAGCCTGTCCAAGTGCTTATTTCAGTAACATGTCATTTGATATTAATAGGATGTCTCTGGTGGTTATTGAGTTTACTGAATTGTTTTAAACTTGCAAGATAATTGTTTCTTCTGTTTTTAAGAAATTGATAATGTGAAACCTGTTAATTTTGGACCTTTTAATATAGGTTTTTTTTTTATAACAGGCAGATACTTGTTTATATGCCAAGAACAAAACCCAATCAGACTTTTTTGATAATTCAATTTAATATTGTATTATTTAGCTTTCTGTAGTCAAATTCTAAATATCTTTTCTGTAGGCATTTTCTCATGGGCCTCCAAGATCGGATGGTTCATTCTCAAGCTTTCCCCCCATTGTTGTCATCTTTTAATCTCTTCCACGGCAGATTGAAGGCATCTTTATTACCTGTGTTACCTTACTCTCAACTCTTTCCATCTTGTACTCACACTATAGGTCAAGAAAGTTTCTTCTATCAAAGTATCATTTTCTTAAATGTTCTGGGGAAGAAGACATTCATACCTGGTTGATTCTAGGCACCCCATGGTTCAGAGGCAGGAGTCAGGCTGGTCTGGATTTTCCTGTCATAGAATGTTTTGAGTTTTCTTATACCATTTAATGCCCACAACTACTCTTAGGAAAGCTGGCCATTCAAAACACTGCAGGAGAGGGGTGAGCAAGGGATTTAGGAGAGCGAGAGTTCTGAGCAGCCCTTCCTGGGAGCTCCTGGGTGGTATGAAGCAGGACAGAACTGCTAGAGTGCAAGAAAATACTCAAACTATTTCAAGATGTTTTTCTTGGAGGCCTCGACCCATAGCAACAAATTCAGCTGCCAGTATTCCATTTATTCATTATTCCATTCATATATTCTTAATTCATTCACTTAGGCATTAATTTAATCAAATAAATATTTATTATGGATTGTGGATGATTCCCAGCACCGCATTCTCAGGAAATTAGTTCCCCAGTATTCTCAGAAGAGTTCCCTTGACTATGAATGTGCCAATGATATAAATTTTTCAAGTGTGGAAGCATATAGCAATGTTGTTATTATTTCTAGTACTCGTGAAAAGTGCATAAATTGGGACATTTTAGGGTTGTCTGTTGGGCAACCATGTACACACATGTGCACAACCCATAGAAGCTGGTGGAAATGTGACTTATTTGGAGAAATGTTGCTGTACGAAGACATAGTTACATGTACATTGGAGTTATGATCCTGAAGTATTGACGCTGATTTTACAGTCAAGCATGAAATTTATTCTTATCACTCTAGAGTTATGATTTTGCACAGAAATCAGATGCAAAGGCAGAAAGGGTCAGAATCTAAGAGTAAAAGTTGGGCAAAAAGAGATATGTCTGAAAATTTCAGAAGTGGATGAAATCAAGTCATATTTGAAGACCAAGGGTACTATTTTATGGAATTGATTTACACACTATTTCTAAAATTATATTTAAAGAAAAGGACAGAAAATAAAAAATAAATAAAATGATATATAGATGATCTTTCCCCCTCTGTATGTTATGGATAAAAGTAGAGAAATAAAGAAATAAAGAAGCTTGTGTCCAAATTCTCCCAGATCCTCAGTCCTTTTGAAGTAATAAAGTAAATATCAATCATTTTTGTAGCAGAAGTGAATTGTTTATTATGACATAAATTAAATAAATAAAAAATAATACCTGGGAGAAGTAGCTAAATAAATATTTAAATGGAAAAGAACTTGAAAAAGAGATTTATTTTTGTGAGTTTTGCAGGCTGTGATATTAGATCTGGGCAGCTCGACATGGGCCAGATATAGGGTGGTGTCATGTTTGTAGTTTCAGATCCTTCCAACAGAGCCATCTTTGTATTTATTAAAAGTGTGGAATGTGGGGTGGGACAATAAAACCACAAATTCATCACAGCAAATCTCAACAGGGGAAAAATACATGTGTAAGAAGCATCAGGAGAAGTCCATTTAGCAACAGGAAGCTAATTGCTTCATTTTTATTCCACAACAAAATCAAAACCAGGTGGCTGGCTGGCAGCCCACACGTGAAGATCTTTCTTTGAGTCCCTCAGTCATGGCCATTGATGCTGTCAGATGAGGTTGGAAAGCTGAAACAGCCATCTGGTGGCCAATCATATTGTTGAATTCTATGGCCTTGGCTCCATCATGGTCACTTCCTGGTGGTCTGTACAGCTTTTATCAAGAATCAATAGTGCTGTAAAAAATGTTTTTAAATAAATCAATGCTAACACAAGCCAGGCAGATAAGACCTCATTAACTCATGTTAAGGGTGATACTTCATTCTTTGTGAAAGTAGAACTCATCTACAGTGTTTCTTCAGGATCACCTGGAGGGTTTGTAGAGGAACAGAGTGCTGGGTCCCCTCCCCTGGGTTTTTGATGTGGGAGATTGGTCAGGGGATACTTTCATTTGTAACTTGTTTCTTGGTTTCCGAGGTGAAGCTGCTGCTCTGGTCCACTATCATCAAGGGAGGCATTTATTGTGTTAGGTATATGTAAACGAAACAAGAAGAAAGCTACATTATAATGTATTGTTCTCCTTTCATGTATGACTAAAAATTTCTGAGATTCCTACTTTTGACAAAGTTATAGGGCAGGGTTGCCTGTGTTGATGTTTTCATATAGATTCCCCTTAATTATTGCTTCTAGGTGAGACCCTTAGCCCCACCCTCTCCCTCTGAGAAGCACAAGTAAATTAATGGTTCTAATCAGAATGATTCATTATTTCGTTAGAAAACAATTCACATCCAATGTGAGCTGACCAGACCTGCAGCCTCATTGAGAAAGAGAGAGATGCAGATCTGTTGTATTTTCACACTAACGAGGATTTAATAAGAAGTGAGGTTTCTTTCTCTTCGCTTCTCTTCCTGTAGAACTACACTGACCTATACCTGGTATTCTGCGTAATGAACATTTTTAAGAGATTGCAGTGATATAAAGGTAAAGAGCACTGGTGGGCTGCAGAGAGATGGAGATGTTAAAATAGTTGCTTTATAATGTACCTGGAGATGAATGTTCTTTTTTACTAAAAATCATAAAGACATGTTCTGCATGTACAACTTTAGTCTAATTGACTAAAATAGGAGTCAGTTAGGTATAGCAAAGGAAAAGAAAACTTTTTTTTGTAGTGTGAATCTCGAAAAATAGGAACATTAACTAGCCTAGGCACAAATGAGACATGATGGCTTAGAAGAAGTAGTATGTTTTTTAGTTTGGTGATTTGATACAAAATCTCACCAATGGCCAAAACAATTTCCTTCCCCCTTCCATTTTTTATTCCTCTCTTCTTTCTGCCCCTCTCATTACCTCCCTTCCTTCTTTTTCCTTTCCTTCTTATCACTCACTAGATTTTTATTTGGCCCTAATAGGTGAAAACGATATTCAAGATCATAGGGGGAGAAGATGATTCAAATATAGATTCTATCTTCAAATTTGTGCTCCAGCTATAATTATTGTACCCCAGATCATTAATATGCATTTGTATTATTATGCGTTCTTTGAGAAATGACACAGCTACCTTCCAAACTCCATTAGGCTTTGCTTGCCCTGAATATTCTCTCTTCTCACCCTGGGTGCTTCTCTAGTAGCCTATGTCCTTTACTTTGATATTCTGTTATAGCTTAGTAGGTTTAAATATGTGCAGCTTACAGTGAGTGAAGCTGGGTGTTCAACACTCAAGGGAATTGGGTTTTCAGGATGAAGCATGTCTATCCTTTCAGCTATTGACTACAGCATGTGCCCAAAAGATAAGCAGTATGCCTGTCAATGGAAGTATTGTAATTATTATATTCATGTGATCAACAGCTATGACTAATACTAAATTGCATTGGTTCATAACAGTGGTTTAAAACACGGTCACCAAATTAAATGGTTTGCATTGTGGGCATGTTTGTTGGTCATTGTATTAATCTGGAAGACTTGAAGAGCAAGCATGGTCATAGCTTAGGTGAGTCTGTCTTTGAGTCATGCTGAGCCATTGGCAGCACTGATTACGGGGGAAGGAAGGCACTGGTGAGTGAGCAGGACTGGGGTTGGGGCAGCCTTGGCCCCCAACTGTTGCATTGGCTGACATGGAATGGCACAGTACAATATGTAGGGAAACATAGTTGTTACAGACAAATGAGATCTGACCTGATCCATCACCCATCACCTGTGTGAACCTGCTAAGGTAAAATTTACAATAACATAGTGAGTGATCACAATGTAGTTCCGGGAAACTGGCAAACAAAGAAGAGGCTTCCAGTTATCAGCTAAAAGTACTAAAGAAGCAATACTCAAGGGAAAGAGGCTGGGACAAGAGATAGGCAGGCTCCTCTCCTTCCTGCCTTTCCCTATCCCCACCAAGCCACCTGGCAATGGGGATAGGAATTTGCATTTCTGTTTCCCCCTTAAGAGGCTGGAAATGCAAATCATAACAGAATCCCATCATACTTTGGGGCAAGATAAGCAGAAGGTAAAGGAAACCTGTGATTCTGTGGACATGTAGGTATCCAAGGCTCACTTCCTGTAGTAGCCAAACTTATCCCTGGCCAGGTGTGGATAAACTATGGAATTAGTTTGGAACTAATGATGAAGATAACAAGTCTTCATTCTTCCAGCTGATGAGCTCGGCAAAGTAAGAACCAAGATGCTGGGTGGATTCACACAAAGTCTTCGGCAAAGTGTGATCAATTTCAGTTCAGCATACCTCTGGTCCTGTCTACTACATATGCATGCTGCTCTGTGCTCCTGGCTGACAGGTTCACAGGCATTATGGAAACATATTTTTACTTTAGTTTAGTATTTTCTTTTTCAAAAAGATTTTATTTATTTACTTTTAGAGAGAGAGGAAGGAGAAAGAGAGGGAGAAACACATTGATTGGTTGCCTCTCCCAACTGGGGACCTGGCCTGCATCCCAGGCATGTGCCCTGACCTGGAATTGAACCTGCAACCCTCTGGTGTGCAGGGTGATGCCTAACCCTCTGAGCCACACCAGTCAGGGCAGTGTTTTCTTTTTACATCCAGCAACACAAACACGATTTGTGTCTAGTGACAATTGAAGTCCCTGGGATTGACCCCTTATTTATAGACTGTGTCTGACTGTCCTGGGCTAGAAATCAGAAATGTGTACTTGTGTGGATGATCACACTTGAATACAGGTGATGCTTTCATAGTGACTTTTCTAGATGCCTCAGGGGGGCAATCATGGAATGATAACTGGGAGGACCTCTGAGATATCATCTGGCCTTGCCTCCTGTGGAAAGCACAGGACAGAGAAAACAAGGAAAAGAAAAAAAAGCAACCTTGGTGTTCTCCCCTCCTGCTGACACACTATGTAATTTTAGTGCTCCATTCCCACGTTACCAGAAGAAATTAGGACCAGGATGCCAGCTGAATTTTTTTCTCTGCCCTCTATCATTTGAACTCTCATAGTATGATACTCAACAGCTTGGAAATATTAGCCCGAACCTGTAAGATATGGATTGAAATTCAGCTTCACAATGATGATTAGAAATGAAATCATGTTGAACCAATGATTGTCACACTGTTATTAAATAGAAATTAAAACCTAAAAATGTGAATGAGTTCAACAAATATTTAGGCTTCCATCAGGGTAGTTTTCAAATATCAAATGGAAAAATCATCTGAAAGGCTATTTAAAATGGTTCTGGGAGTGGCAAACACACAATACAACATACAGATGATGTATTATACAGCTTCACACCTGAAACCTATAAATTCAGTAAAAAAATAAAATGGTTCCAGGACCACACTCCCAGAATTTCCAATTCATTGGGTTGAATGAGACCCAGAAATCTATACTTTTAGCAATTGTCCCCCGGGTGATACTAACTAACACTAGTGCTCTACAAAGCATCCTCTGAGGAGCGCCAGTAGGGAAAAGGACAAATACACTCTGTGACCAGTTACTATAAGTAGACTATAAGCTTCCTACCACGAGGCACTCTGATTTTTTCATTTACCACCAGAGCATTCAGTCTCATGGCTTTAAATATCATTTATGTGCTTACAACTTTAGATTGGTGTCTTAAGCCCCAGACAACAACTTCTAACTCCTGACTATATGCCCACTCAGTACCTCCATACAGATGTCTAGGCAGCATTGCAACTTAACATGTTGAAACTGAACTTCTGCTTATTTCCTAACCCTACTCTACTTTCAGTATTCCCATCTCAACTGATGGGAAACACATCCCTTCGATTGTTCACATAAAACACTTGCCTCCTTTCTTTCATACCGTTCATCCAAACTGTTAGAAACCCCATTACCCTGGTCTTTAAACTCTCTCCAAATTCTGGCCACCTCCACTCTTACCACCCTGATTCAAGACTACAGCTAATTTCTCTTGAGTTACAGCCAATTGCCTCTTAAGTGATCTTTATGCTTTCACCCCTGACCCCTACAGTCTATTTTGAACTTAGCAGTCAGAGAGAGACTGTCAACATGTGACTCAGGTGATGTGACTCCCTGTTGCAACACTTCCTGTGTCTCCCCATTTTATGTGGGGTAAAAGCCAAAATACTTACAACAGATTGCAAAACCCTGTGAAAAGTGATTTCTCATTGCCTCTCTGACCTCATGTCTTGCTATTCTCTGCCTTGCTTACTTTGTCACATGCACACGATCTGGCTTTTCCTGCCAAACATTTGGCATGTTTGCATGTGGCCTTTATGTGGCTGTTCACTTTTTCTGGAACACTGTTTCCCCAGGTATCCACAAAGCTCTCCTCACAGCTTCTTCATGTCTTTGAGTCTTGGCTCAACTCTGTCTTTGTTTCCTTCTCTGAAAGGTTGCTGCTCCTTGGCTGCACTATTTAATATTGTAATGGCCCTACCTCTCACCCGTTCCTAGCAATTCTGAAATCCCTCCCTTTCCTGGCCAAACTATTTTGATAACATTTATCATTATCTAAAATATTGTGAAACTTAATGATTTATTATGTTTATTTTCTCTTTCCCCCCACTACAATGTAAGTGTCAGTTGTGTGGGGACCTTTGTCTATTTTGTTCACTGATGCATCTCAGGCACCTAGAATAGTATCTTTCACAAGGTAGGTGCTCCATTAATATTTATTGGAAAAAGTTAATCCTTGATACACTGTAAATTGTCAATATTTGTTGAATGAAAAAGAGTTTAGAAATATTACTTTAACTCATAGCATCCATTTTATTCCCATTTTGCAAATGACAAAACCAAGGTTGACAGATATTAAGTGACATGGTCAAGAGCAAACATCCAAATTTGCCTGACTCAAAATACCTTCACTTTCTACACTCTCATGACTAATGCAATGCCTTAGGCACCACACTAGCTATTTGGAAGACAGAAAATTAAAAAGGCATAGATGGTTCCTTCTCCAATGATCTCATCTAATAAGGAAGACAGACAAAAAAAAAATCTTACAAGGATCATACAGTCTATTACTATAGCAAACATATAGACAGCTACACTACATTGCAGAATGTGGCATATATTTAAAAAAATGTACTAAATGGCATGGGAAGGAGAGTTAGTCTTTGCATGGAATTATAAGGATTATAGGAGAAAATAATAATCATCAAAAATGTGAATAACCTTGATTAGCTACTCAATAATGGATTCAATCTAACAGGTAGAGGTGATAAAGATGAACATTGCAGCCTGAGCAAAGGAAATAAGCAGGAAAGTAAAGATTAAGTATGGGAACATAGTCTTTTCTAGAAACAGTGCATGAGGTGGCATAAAGACTATAGCCTGGGTAAATCTATTGGATCTTTCTTTTGAATCTACTGAATTTTTGTTAATGGGGAAAGCTGGACTTTGAAATAGCCTCTTTGACAGGCATGTGTTTATTTAGGTAACATTATTTACTAAACACCTGCGTTGTGTTTGATGAGGGGTTAAAATGGAAAGAGAGGTGGAAGATGCCTCTGTTCTTCAAAGCATGTAATCTACCAGATATGGAAGCTACCATATTTTGCTGTGTATAAAGTGCACCTTTTTGCCCAAAATTTTGAGGGAAAAATAGGATGCACATTATACATGGGTATAATGACTACATACCATCGGTATAGTAACGGGTATAATAATCCCATGTATAATGTGCATGAAAATTTGGGTGCTCATTATACATAGCAAAATACAGTAATTAAATAAGCAAATATAATCCAGTGAAATATGTACAATGAAAAGTGACATCGAGTCCATGGCAAGAGAGAATAACCCAGCTTAGGGTTAGGAAAAAGATCAGAGAAGATTTATTTACTAGAATAAGTTACCCTTCAGCTGAGACTTGAGGGATATGTAGGCATCACCAGGGCAAACGGGAATGTGAAGAGCGTTGTAGGCAAGGGAGTGACATACGTGGAGGACAAGAGGTGACCAACCCCTCTCACTGAGCCCTC